>PVLD010019915.1:0-12953 GCA_004027595.1 Dinomys branickii
CACCATTAACTTAGTTAACTCATCTTTTAGGCCTTATACATATGCAGTTATTTTTTTTGTTTAAATTCACAAAATTCCACTTTATATTAATATGTGTCATTTATGAATTAGAAACTGTGAAGAAAACATGAATTAAATTTGATTTGATTTTTGTTGTTTCTCCTTAACAATTTCCTGTTGCCACACTTTTATGCTGGTTATAATTTCAGAGAGGCACAAAGAGTTGCATTCTTCTTATTAGTCACATTTCTTTTTCACATTCTAATTAAATTATAGTCATGTTTTGCCCCCAAATTTTTCTCCAATGATTAGGACATACACATAGGATTATTTACTCTCTTCTGTGTGAATAAAAACTCACTATTTTGGTGTGTGGGAGAAAATTATTATAATTCTTTTCACTTTTTTTTGCTTTTACTAGTGGATATCTAGGTCCGATATTCTTTGTTTTTCATTTTGATAGCAGTACTAGTTTTCTAAATATCTTATGCAGAACTGTAAGTGCCCCAGGTTTGCTACATTATAGTCTACACCTACATTTTAGATGGAAGATGGTACCAAGTAGACAAAACTACATGAGAAATAATAAAAAATACGTCTTTTTCTTGCTGAGAAATATATTTTCTAAAAGATAAATTTTTCTTTAGCATGCTTTTCCAGTGCATTTCAACCACGTGTTTCTAAATGCATTAATATCTATTAATACAAGTTCATCTTCATTCAGGAAAACTATTCTATCCAAAATGCAGTAAGAATTCCAAAATGTAGTTTATTTCTTTTTAGCCGGATGTTCTGGTTCTAGTACTCTTATCATTAATAGCATGAGCATTATTAAATTAGTTTAACAGAAATTTTGAATTAACTCAAGAGGGTCAGGGGTACTGCTCATGTCCCTGGGCTCGTCTGTCCTGCCCAATGAGCCATGCACTGAGGAGTGCTAAGGATAAGTACCCCCCCACACACACTGCTGCCCACAGGGCTTTTGTAACCCTTGTTATTGCCTGACATAAGTGAAAGATGGCGAGGCTTGGTCCACAATGTGGTCTGATGGTCATGCAAATGGTGCTGTACGTTTCATTTCAATATTTCTCGTCATTCCTACAGACACCTCACTGCTTATTGCATTGTCTGTGGATCTCTTATCTGTTTGGGTTGAGCCACAGTGCGTGATTCACATTTTATGTGTTTGCCGTGGCTGAAAGGCAGAGTAAACCACAGCTTTCACCTAGCTTAAAACTAATGTGTTCTATGGCCACAGCATATTTTCCATCAGTGTATTTGATGAAGAAAACTTCTTAATCAATATCCAGAATACACCAGAAAAGTCTCCCTCCACCCTGCCCCTGCACAGTACAGGTAAAATATGCCTTTTGTTGAGATGCTAAGGTCTTTTTTATGTCATTTTCTTGTGCTTTACCATAAGTGTACACGGAAGTGTTTGTCGTGCTTAGAGCGAGGACTTGTGTGAGTGACAAATGCTTACTTACTGGGGAGAGAGGCCCCATGAAACCACAGCCGTCTCTCCGTCTGTAGGACACCTGTCCTTTGCGCCAGAAAGGAAAATT
The DNA here is from genome assembly GCA_004027595.1 of Dinomys branickii. Lineage (NCBI taxonomy): Eukaryota > Metazoa > Chordata > Mammalia > Rodentia > Dinomyidae > Dinomys > Dinomys branickii. Next base: position 1,566 of record PVLD010019915.1, read on the forward strand.
ACAGCGATGCAGTGCGGCTTACACAGGCAGCCTCTTTCCAAGTCATTTAAGCGAGGGAAAGTTCTCTGTCTTTCTAGAATATCAAACTGCAATCACTTCCCTGCTAGAATTGCTTAGTTTTACTTCTGGTTAGTAGTACCCTGGGTGGAAACATAGGTAATGTAATTGGAAGTACAGCACATTAAGATTGCAGAAAATTGTTTCTAAGGTGCTTCTATGCACACATGCTTATCTTCTAGGTAAGGCAGTATTTCTGCTTCTTGAAGGCTCATGCCTCAGGAAATACAATGAAAAAATAGCAACAATGTTAATTCCTAGTATTTTGTTTTGAGATCATGCATCTTTTAGTGTTTTTTTTGTTTTTGAATTTGTCTACATTGTTGTTTTGTTAGATTTCTTTTAATCTTTAAAATAAAAAAGAAAATAACAAAATTATTTTCAGACCTATACTTATACAAAGGTAAAAATCATTAATTAAATTTGTTTTACTACTTAAAAAAATATATATATATATGCAGTTTATCAAATTTTACGTTAAAATTTAACTAATATATGAATGAAGCAAGAAAAAATTCAGAGTAGTTTAGAAATAACTTTCTTATAATCAAGTCAAAGTACTCATTTTAGAATTAATGATAATAGTATATAAAATGTTAAATATTTTATATTAAAACACACAGGTATTTGTTTGAACCACTGCTACTAGACTCAGTTTTTGGAAGTACTTGCAAAGTAACTTCTAATAAAAACGTACTGTATATGATAAACACCTACACAAAAGGAAAAATGGAGATGGGTATCTAAAAATAACAACTGATATCAAGTCAATATCACTGTGCTGTATTCAGGATGTGCCCTCGTTTTTGCTGGTTTAAAGTCCTTAGGCAGCATTTGGCATCAGGAAATGACCCATCTGAGGTAAAAACTGTCTGGCGTACACTCCCTGTCTAGCAAACATCTCAGGGCAGAAATGTTTAATTCATAAAATAGAATTCAGAAATTCTTCCAGTTCGGTTTTACCACACATTGCCCAATTTGAATCGTTTAGATTCAGCCAAAAAAATCGCATTGTTTCAATTGGGCGCTGTTTGTGTGGAAGACATTCCATAATATTTGCCAGTAGAAAGGAGGGCCCATATTACTGAGGGTGATTTTTAAAAGATTCAGTGTAGCACAACTCAGACTGCACACACACACACACACGCACGCGCGCACACGCACACGCACGCACGCGCGCACACGCACACGCACGCACGCACGCACACACACATGCACAGTCACAGCCTACACGGGACCCTCACACATGACAGAGGCAAACAGAGCAGGCGCCCTCTCCCACCGCTTCCGCACGCCGACTTCCTTCCATCTCTTCCTCCTCCTCTGTCAGAAGAAAACTGCGGACCTGGAGGGCCCCCTTGCCTTCCCTCCCACTGTCATTCTCTAACCTCCTCATCAGGTCAATGCCTTTCTTCATGAAAAGAAGAATTACAGTGAAAGAAATGGAGGACAAAGAGAAACACTTCTGCTATTTATTGCTGCTCATCACTGAACTTTAACTTCAACTGTCCTCAACTTAGATTTTCTTTCAGAAAAAGAGAAAGATGATGCAGTCATCCCTGGAGATATAGAGGACGGAAGGACACTGTGGGAACAATCAAACTCCACCTCGAACTCCTCCTTCCATAAACGGCAGTGTTACAATGGGAGAAATACCTGTCAGGGTTTAAGTTTTCATGATCACCATATATCTACCTCAGATAATATTTGTAAAAAGAAAACCAGTGTAATATAGGAGTACATAATGTTGAAACTTAGCCTCACTCACGAGGACACATAGGGGGACGGAGGTCCACTTCTTGTAGACGCCCGGCACTGTATGGAAGATAACGGTTTGAATGAAGGACAGAATTTGTAACACGATTTTCTGGTTATAGATAAATGTCAGGACACAGGGCAAGGGAAATATTGCTTCTAAATATAGCGTTCTGTCGAAAAGTCTCCGGGAAATGTTTGTGAACATATGACAAGAACGTTTTTGTTTGTTTGTTTGTTTTGTCTTTTTGAGATAGGTTCTCACTGTGAAGTTCACTCTGGTCTTAAACTTGCGATGATCCTCCTGCCTGAGCCCTCCTGGTGCTAGGATTTCAGGCGTGCACCACCATACCCGCTTGACAAGAGTTTTTGAAGAGCAGTATGTTCCAATAGTTTTACCATCATTCAATACCATCGGTGTTGGCCATTGTTCAATTCTGCCATTGCTGGAAATCAGTACAGGGAATAAGTTACTATAGGATATATTAAAAATCTATTTTTCATTTTGTTTAGTATTTTAAATTATTTCTATTATTTCTATAAGATATATTGCTAAAATAAAAAAAGATATCTCATGTATATATGGTAAATTTCTCATGGGTATGCACTTAAAAGGGATGTATGGATTCTGGACCATGAATATATATGAATTTTCCATAAAATAGCAGCTGGTCTCTAAAATGCTATTTTAAATGATCAATACAAAAATCCCAGAATTGTAATTTTACCAAAAATTACAACATTTTTGTGTCTTGATGAAATATTCAAACTCTAGGAATCATGCATGATAAGCTCCTATCCTGTTGCTACTGCACATTCTGAATTTCAAAACGTTTTAGATCCAACGTTTTAGATTTTTATAGAGTGGGAAGGGTCTTTCGTAGTTTTACTTTAAATTTCCTCAAGCACTTAAGAAGCTCATCATTTCTTACATGTTTATTCTCCTGTGGCTATATGTTTACTTTTACACTACTTTAGAAGAGGTTAATTTTCCCATATTAGATACATATGTTAATAATAAATGTAGAAAGATTCATTTCTCTGTATTTGGCTTGTATTTTCATCTTGTCAATTGTGATTCTGGGCACATGTAATTTTAAATTTCATATCATTAAGTATGTCAAGGTTTCCTTGAAGTTTTATGTGTTGTATGTATGCATGATTAAGAAAATCTAATTTAAAATTACATAAGCATTTCTTTTATTTTATATATAATATATCATGTTCTTTCTGTTATTTAAAAGACCTGAAATTTACAGTGTGTAAAGCATAATTTACCTAACTGTTTTGTCAGTTAACCAGTAGTCTCAATCAACTTGTGAATGACTCATCTTTTCCTGGCTTGCAATTCATAAAAGATCAAGTATTTCCTGCAAGGCTATGTTTAAATGTTTTTGCTTGCTCATTCTTTACACAAATACCACATCATCTTTTTCATGTTACTTTGTAGAGATATTCTTTAGTTGGAAGTGGTACAGTAGGCTGTTTTATGTTAATGAAAAATGGAAAAATCTGTACAAATTAAAATTTTGGAGTGCCTTCAAGGCATAGATGATATTTTGGCCAAAGATCAAACAAAGGAGTGCATCTCTGAAATTCAGATCTGTCCCTACATGCAACATTTTCCTGTGCCATAATGGCCACTGCGAATAGCAGTGACTGAGAACCCAAATAGTGTGTTCAAAGAACTGAAGGTCAGTAGAGTCACACTTAGTACAAATCCCACCCCGCAGAAGAAGCTGTGCCAAAGCCCAGCATTGACTGGGTTCTTAAGTGATGATTTCAAAAGAGCAAGAAGGGTGAACCATAAATATCTGTTGTAGAAATTAAAATATGTTAAAAACTTATGTGCATAATTTAGGAGCTATGTGGAGTCTCAACATCTAAGCAGAGTTGCCTGCAAAAGTAAAATTTTCTTGGAGAAAGGTAACACCACCCTGAGGCCCAAAATATATTAAGCGATTGTGGCAGCCAAGAAACAGCAGCACTCTGAGACTTTCACCCAAGTCGGTGTGCACGGGGCCGCACTGGTAGAAGATGGCCAGTGGGAGCAGCTTCTGGCATAGCCACCCATGCCATCAGGTCCAGCCAAGCCAAGAGGTTCTTCTGCAGAAATAAGAGGCCTAGAGCATGAAATATTTGCTGAGGAAAGCTTCCAGGTCCTGGGCACCATGGTGACAGTCAAACAAGGAAGGGAGGCCAAGACAGTGAAGCTAGAAATGCCAGACTCTGGGGTCCTGTGTGCTGGGGTGGCCTGAGCATGGGAGGAATCAAAGCCAGAGAGATTTAGTGAGATTTAGCAGAGGTAGAAGCAGCAATTGCTAGGGCCCAGCTATATGGACCGTGGAGTCCTCACTGTGGTTATCATCTGCCTATACCGGTTCCACAGAAATCTTGAGCCACAGAGAGACTTGAAGGGCTGGACCAACTGGCGCCCACATATGTGTGGGTAGGAAAAGATGCCACTGGCATTGTTGGCACTGAGACTGTGCCCTTCCTGACCCAAGAGCCAATGCAACTGTGAGCTGGGGAGAGTCTGAGCGAATAGCAGCACAGGTGGGATGCAGTAGGAAAAGGACAGGGCAGAGCTAGGTGCAGCAGGAGCTCAGTGTAGGTGCCTGAGGCTGAGATGCCCGAGGATGAGCCAGACTAGTGCCACTCCCACTTCATTCCTGAGAAAACTGGAGGCTCCTGAGCAAGACAGTCTAAAATCAGCAAGAGTCACCTTAACCAAAATCACAGGGTAATTGTCCTCTCCTTTCACTTTCTTTCTACCTGCTTTCTTTCTTTCTTTCTTTCTTTCTTTCTTTCTTTCTTTCTTCCTTCCTTCCTTCCTTCCTTCCTTCCTTCCTTCCTTCCTTCTTTCTTTCCTTTCCTTCTTTCCTTTCTTTTCCTTTCCTTTTTTCTTTTTCTTTATTTCTTTTATTTTTCCTTTTTCCCTTCTCTGTCAGTATTTTAGAATGCTTTCTTGAGATTGGTTTTCGTATATTATACCTGACTATGTAAATTAGTTTTTCACCTTTGCTTCTATAATATTCTAAGTCAGACTGATACATATTTCCACAGGAATGATTTGGCATAGAGATACATAATTATGACTTTTAGTTCTACAATTAGACACAATCTGCTTATCTCTTCCCTCATTTTGTACTGATCATTTCTGACTCTGTATGATTTCCTTACTTCCACACCTCATCTTCTGTCTCCTGGTTCTGCTCCTGTTCATCTGTATTTCCATTTCATCTTTATCTTTTATATATATATGATACATATATAAGAATTATATGTAATTAGTATTAATCTGAAAAAGATCTGATTGCATGTTCCATCATGATCCTAACGAGGGAGGGAAGAAGGGAGGGGGAAGTGGTTAGAAAGGAAGGGAGAAAATTTAGACATGAATGAAAAAAAAGGTAGCATTTCTAATTTTCACTGGCCATGTAAGAGCTTTATACACAAGAACTAAAACAGTGTCTAAAAGCTTTGGCATTGGTTTATGTCATTTACTGTGGACAAAGGGTGTTAAGTGTACCTGTATAGATATACAAAAATATCTCCTTAATCATAGTATGCAGCTGAAATCAATGTGAATCTTTCAAAGCTTTTTCTTAAATTCCTTTGCATGTGAATAAATAAATATATATATATATATATATATATATATATATATACACACACACACACATTTTATTCTTGCAATTGTGAGCATTATATAATAGTAGATTTTTATGCTGAGAATTTCATTTTTATTATACATGTATTCATGTATCTATATGTGGTATTGAAATCTTGAACAAGTATAATTTTAATGAACATTATTTTCAGAGAATTAGCTACAATTCTACTTTGCATAACTAGGCATTAATGTTATCAAAAAATTATCAGGTTTATGTCAGGTATTTATTTTGTAATTCGTATTTTGCATGAAAAATTGCCTGTCATGATCTATAGTAAATATTCTGGACTTATTGTTGAATAAATTATAATAATTTAAGTATTACAATAAATTAGTTAAACAATATTGATTTATTAGCTCACATTTTCGTAAGTCAGAGATCTGTGAACATTCGCCAGAGAGACCTGCTCAGGCTGTAGCACTGCCATTGGCTGGGCCCTTAGACAGACACATGAAACGGTCTTCCTGCTTGACCACTCAGGCTGTTGGTGCCATTTCCTTTCTGCCTGTTGAAGGCTTGAGCCACTTGCTTTCCTCCGCCTGCTGACCCCAGGCCACCCTTAGTTCTTGAAGGCACCCTACTGTGCTTGATCTAGGCCCTCTGCATGCTGTTTCACGTGATATGCTGCTCAAGCCAGCAGGAGCACAAAGAATTTTTCTCTCGCTTTACAGCTCTCTGCTTTCCCCTGGAAATCATCTAGAAGAATTATCTGGTTGAAAGTGCTCACTAGGCCCACTTGCATAATCTCCCATTTAATTAAATAGAAGTCCACTGAATTGTAACTTTAACAGCGGTATACCCTAATATAACCATGAGCCTGTTTGCTCAGTCACAGTCCTAGAAAGAAGGCTAAGAAATCTTGAGTGGTCCTTTTAGATTCCTGCATATCTCCCTAATATCCAGGTACTTATCCACTCTGTTAAAGCAACAGAATTTATTTAGGCATTAAGTTATTATGGGATATTTATTAAATGTCCAAATTTTCAATATTATTAATAAATGTGATTAAAATATCTTAGAAATATTAAATGATTATTACTGTGGTATAAATGGTAGAAAGAGAATAACTTAATTAATCAGCATTAAAAGATTAACCAGCATTAAAAGATTAATCTATGTTACCAAATTGCTCCATCTTTACTACAGTGACAAAAGTTGTTTTCTCATCTACTATGGGTTCTCTCCACTGCAGCAAATATTATTTATAAGTGAAAAGTAAAATAAACACTTTAAAATGCCCATGGTTCCAAAACTGACATAGAGATTAAAAATTCTCTCAATGAAAATACAAATACCACTTTTTAAAGCACATGGAAAACAATCCTAAAATTCATACAGAATCAGAAGAGATCTAGAATAGCAAAAGCAATCCTGGGCAACTAGAGCAAAGTGGGAGGCATCACAATTGAGCATTTGAAATAGTATTACAAAACTGCAGGGAAAAAATCAGCGTGGCTCTGGAAAAAAAAAAAAAGGAAAACAGACCCTGGATTGATGGAATAGAAGCTGGAGAACAACCACCAACACATTCAAGGACTTGATCGTTGATAAAGGACCAAAAATATGCACTGGAGCAAAGATAATCCTCTTTAATAAACGATACTGGAAAAACTGGCTGTCCACATGTAGAAAACTCAAACTGGATCCACATCTCTCATGATGTAATAATGAAAATCAAAAGGGATCAAACATTTAAATGTTAAGGTAGAAACACATAAACAGAAACATAAACCAGGTAAAACCTTTGAAGTCATGGGTGTAAACAAGGACTTTCTAAACAGAATGCCAGTTGCAAAGGAAACAGTACGGAGAATCAAATATGGAAGCTTACAAATTAGAAGCTTACCAAATTTTCCTTTCTGTACAACAAAGGAAACAACTAACAGATTGAAGAGACAACTTCTAGAATAGAAAAGCATTTTGCTAGCTATTCTTCAGATAGAGATCTAATTTCTACCATATACAAGAATTCACAAAAATTAGAATACTCACATTAAAAGACCCAATCAAAAAATGGGCTGTGGAAAGGAAGAGACCCTTCTCAGAAGAGCAAATGGCCAATAAATACTAGAAGAAATGTACAGCATCTCTGGAGAAAAATGTAATTTAAAACAACACTGAAATTCTTTGTTACTGCAGAAAGAATGAGTATCATCAATAATTCAAATAAAATAAATACAGGCAGGGCTGCAAGGGGTGGGATGGTGAGGGAACCTTTCTATGTTTTGGTAGGAATGTAGTCTAGTACATCATAGAAATCAGTATGGAGATTCCTCCAAAAACTAAAACAAGAAATTCCATTCCACTCAAATATTCTCTTTCTAGGTATCTTTCAAAAAGAGTTAAAGGCATCATATTACAGTGATACATGCACACCCTTGATAGTTAATACTGGCACCAATTTGAATCAGAAATTCCTCACAGATTGTTCTCCCATAATTCTGAGTGTGTCTGGACGATTAACTTATTGAGCAGGGAAGAGTCCGTGTGTGGGCACGGACAGCACCAACCAGTAGTATTGCAGCCTGGATGAAATAAAAAGGGAAAGAATAAAGTCTCAGTTTTGCTTCTTTAGGGGGTTTCCAGGCTTTGCCATTGCCATTGAATGTGAGTTTCCTGGCCTCCAGCTCACTGTTTAGCCTTTCAGTGCAAACTTCAGGCTTCTAAAGCAGACTCATTGGGACTCTGGTGGGAACTCACACAGGACTATGCAGTGAGCTCCAGGCCTTTGACTTTTGACTGCACCCTCAGCTCTCCAAAGCACAGTTGGCTCTTTTGAATTCTTCCACATTTCACTCTGTAGGCAGCCACTATAAGCCTACTGTGTTCATTGTTTAGAAATCTGTTCCTCTAACAAACCCTGATATAATTCTCACGTTTATAGTAGCCAATCCATAATAGTTAAATCTTGGAAGTAGCCTCTATGTTGATTAACATATGAATGGATAAAGAACATGTGGTATTTACACACAGTAGAGCACCATTCTCCCATGAAGATAAGTGATGCTTTTGTAGGAAAACAGATGAAGCTTGAGAGAACAATATTCATTGAAATAAATCTGAGAGACAAACTTCAATATCACGTTTTCTCTTATAAGAGAAATCCAAGGATTTGAGAGTAAAATCAAAGACAATACCAAAAAAGAAGATGGCTGTTTCTCAGCTAGGAAGGGGATCAAAAGATGGCAGGATGCAGAGGGAGAGGAAGGAAAGGGTTGAAAAAAATTAGATTGTGTTATGTATGTGTACAAAATCCAAACAAAGAAAAACAATGTAACCATTATATGCTGCAGCATATAGTAATGAAAAATGAGGTTTATTGTCATTAGTAATGAACATATCTCTATGACAGATACAACATGATATATAATACATCATATATATATAAATATCATATTATATATAATATGGTATGTATATATAATATGTAAATGACTGAGACTTCATCCTTGTAATGTTTTACAATTACCTCTATAAATTTTAGCCTCTTCAGCTATGAAAAGTAGATAATAATGTTATCAAACTTTATAGAGAATGGAGATAAACAAGCATATTAAAATTAGTAAATATATAGAACTATTTCCAGTTTATATTCAATTAATTGACAATATACTTTTATTATCTCATTATTTATCTTTTCAAGACACTTTTGTATTTTTCAGATTAAGCAAAAAGAGTGCTTAATTCATTTGCACTTCAGAAATATTTAGAGATATGAACTCATTACCTATTAAAATAAATATGTAAATATGCATTTCTAAATTATTGTGTTAGCAGTTATTTTACAGAAGAGCATTGGCAGGATAAATAGCAGTATATATTTTATTTAGTGGATTACCTTATACTCTTGTCATGTAATCTAATCACCTTAAGTAAAGAGAGAGATTTCCGTGTCTTTCCAATTTTTACCTGTGAAGCCTCTGTTCTGTACTATAGAATTTAAATGAATAACTGAATTGTCATTGTGTGTTTTCTATTTTTTCTTTAATTTTATAACTTTTAGAGATTTTTTCTTGGAATGATAAGCTACTAATAAGTTAGCTTTCCTTAATTCACAGTTCTGCAGTATCTACTTTTCTATTTATTGCTTTTATTGCTTTATCTTTGTTTGTTTGCTTTGGCCTTTTTAAGACAGAGTCTCACTATGCAGTTCAGGCTGGCCTTGAGCTCACTTCATAGCCTAAGCTGGTCTCAAACTCACAAGGATCCTCCTGCCTCAGCTTCCTGAGTGCTTGGATTACAGACGTGTACCATGCCCAGCTGCTTTTATTGCTTTAAAAATGGTTTCATTTTCATTGTGGCTTCTTTTCTGAAATTAGAAACTGTTCATGATTTTTTTTCATGATGACTGTAAATTCTGTTGGGGATATAGCTGTGTATTAGAGTATTATCTACCACATGCAGAGCTCTGAGGTCAATTCCCGGTACTGAAAAAATTGGAAAGACCATGCTACTGTCTTCGTAAATGTAATAGCAAATTAAATGCTCTTGGAAAGATATTTTTTGCATTTTAAAATCCATGTTGTTTTTGAAATTATATCTTATTGCATTTTTTAGAACAATTTTGTCTGTTTTTTGAGAGATACTTTCTGTGAATATGTGATGGTTTTCCTGAGTTCATCTGTGTATAGTGTCCAGGCCACCTCAGGATTCACATAATTTCATTTTTCCCTGCCTTAATCTTTTGATTCCTGATAAAATTCAAGGGGGAATTTTTTATTTTCTATCAGCTTCTATGAATAGTTTAGAGATCGAGCAATTCAGAAGAAATAAAGCTAGAGTCAATTCCAGCACTGAATATCACCTTAGAGAGAGAGAAAAAAAACAGTCTTTCAAAACGGAGCTTAAGAATTTTTTATCAGGCTTACAGACATGACCTTCTCAGACAAACTGGGCCAGGTATTAAATCTGAAGAAGTCTTTTGGGTAGATTCTTCACACTGTATGGGGTTTCTAAATCATAAAATACAAATCATCTTCTTAAATCTGAACTCGACTAAAAAAGAAACATTTTTACTATGAGTACATCCTAAACATTCTGTAGAATGTGCAAACACTAATAATAGTTTTTGGTTTCCTGAAATTCAAAACAACTGCATACCTTTCATTATTTTCTGCTAAATCTAGCAACAGAAAGATCCTGACATGAAGGACTAAGAAGTGTGGTGCTGAGAATTAACTTGTTTTACACCTCACATGCATTATTTTTCCCCATGTTAAAGTGAAGCGAGTTATTTTTTTTATTTCAAAAAATAAAAGCACAAAAATATATTAACAAACAAACACAAATTAGCATAAGAAATAGTACAGTCAAAACTGATTTACAGACAAGGTGACATGGACTCAACAATGGTTGTTGCTTTACTTATTGATATCTTTGAAGTGTATATACATGAACACAGATACAGACATGTGAAATTGGTCAAACAACTAATCATGTCAACAACAGAAAAACACAAAAAACAAAAAGACAAAAAGTAAAAAAAAAAAGTAAAATAAAATAAAAAAATAAAAACCAACAATAGTTGCTGCTTTGCATATTGATATCTTCGAAGTGTGTGCTCAGGATAACACATACAGACATACAAGATTGATCGAATAACCCGTCATCAATTACTCCTTAGCATTGAGTGATATAATACAATAGTAGAACCATGTTAGCCCTCCTGCACATATGTATATACATATATGCATACATACATTTTTGCCTCTTTCTTTTCTCCTTTCCCTCATCCCATCTGTTCTTTGTTTTTGAACAGATTTCCTTCATGTCTCTTAGTTTATATTCCCACCCTCAGGTTCTTACACCAGTGATACAATACGTTGCCTGCACATGTACTGCTGATTTATTTCGCCTATGAGTATGGACTCCAGTTTTGACCACTTGCCTACAAAGTCCG
>PVLD010019915.1:13053-35225 GCA_004027595.1 Dinomys branickii
TTATAGCTGAATAATATTCCATTATATAAAAATGCCACAATTTTTTAATCCAGTCTTCTGTGGATGGACACTTGGGTTGCTTCCACATTTTAGCTATTACAAATTGCACTGCTATAAACATGGGTGCACATATATCAGAGTGATATGATGTTTTCAGATCTTCTGGGAAAATACCCAGAAGAGGAATAGCTGGTTTGAACGGAACCTGTAGACATAGTTTGCTGAGAAATCTCCAAACGGCTCTCCACAGTGGTTGCACTAGTCTGCATTCCCACCAGCAGTGTAATAGAGTCCCTATTTCTCCACAGCCACGCCAGCATTTGTTATTGGATGACTTTTTCATACTGGCCAGTCTTACTGGGGTGAGATCAAATCTCGATGTTGTTTTTATTTGCATTTCTCGAATGACTAAGGATGTGGAACATTTTCTCATAGATTTATTTGCCATTTGTATGCTTTATCTGAGAAGTGGGTATTCATCTCAGATGACCATTTCTGGATTGGGTCTTTGAATTTGGACAGGTACACGTTTTTTAATTCTTTGTATGTTCTAGATAGCAGTCCTTTGTCTGAGGGATAACCAGCTAGGATTTTTTCCCAATTTGTGGGTTTTCTTTTTACTTTTCTGGTGATTTCTTTAGATGTACAAAAACTTTTCGGTAGGATGAGGTCCCAATTATTGATTCTTTGAAGTGTTTCCCTTGCAGCTTCATTTTTGTTCATGAACTCTCTGCCTGCTCCTATGTCTTCAAGATTTTTACCTACTTTCTCTTCCAATAGGTTTAGTGTTTCTGTTTTAATGTTGAGGTCTGTGATCCATTTTGACCTGAGTTTGGTGCATGGTGATAGACTGGGGTCTATTTTCAGTTTTCGGCAAGAGGCAAGCCAGTTTTTCCAGCACCATTCATTAAACAGGCCTTCTTTTTTCCAGTGGGTTTGGTTGACCCCTTTGTCAAATATGAGGTAGCTGAGTGGGTTTTTCGTTATGGTTGCATCTTCCAGTCTGTTCCATTGATCCTCAGGTCTGTTTTTTAGCCAGTACCAGGTTGATTTTATTATAGTAGCTTTGTAGTATAATTTCAGGTCCAGGATTGTGATTCCACCTGACTTGTCCTTATTGCCCAGGATTGCTTTTGCTATTCTGGTTCTCTTCTGGTTCCAGATGACATAAGGCATATTTTCTCTAGATCTGTGAGGTATGCTAATGGTAGTTTAATAGGAATTGCATTGAATCTGTACAAAAGTTTTGGTAGTATGGCCATTTTTACAATGTTAGTTCTTCCTAACCATGAACAAGGTATGTTTTTCCATTTATTGAAATCCTCTTTGATCTTCTTTTTCAAAGTACTGTAGTTTTCAATGAATAAATCTTTCACATTCTTTGTTAGATTGATTCGTAAGTATTTCAGTTTCTTGGTTGCTATTCCAAAGGATATGGTTTCCTCGATTTCTCTCTCAGTCTGTTTCTTGTTCGTGTATAGGAATGCTATTGATTTTTGGGTGGTGATTTTGTATCCGGCTACACTGCTGAACTTGTCAATTAATTCCAGGAGTTTTCTTGTGGAGTTTTTGGGGTCCTCCATGTATAGTATCATGTCATCTGCAAATAGTGATAGTTTGACTTCTTCCTTTCCTATCCTTATTCCTTTTATTTTTCTCTCTTGTCTGATTGCTCTGGCTAGTGCTTCCAGAACTATGTTGTATAGGAGTGGTTACAATGGACATCCTTGTCTTCTTCCTGACTTTAAAGTGAAAGTTTTCAGTTTATGTCCATTTAGTATGATGTTGGCTGTTGGTTTGTTATAGATGGCTTTGATCAGATTGAGGTAGAGGCCATCTATTCCTATTTTTTCTAAGGTTTTTAACATGAATGCATGTTGGCTTTTATCGAAAGCCTTCTCTGCATCTGTTGAGATGATCATGTGGTTTTGTCTTTGACTGTACTGATATAGTGTATTACATTAATTGATTTGCGAATATTGAACCATTCCTGGGATGAATCCTACCTGGTCATGGTGTATGATTTTCCTTATGATTCGCTGTAATCTATTTGCCAGTATTTTGTTGAGTATCTTTGGATCTATGTTCATTAGCGAGATTGGCCTGTAGCTCTCTTTCTTGGTTGGGTCCCTCTCTGCTTTTGGTATCAGTATAATACTTGCCTCCAGAAATGTGTTGGGGAGAGTTGCTTCCTCTTAGATTTCATTGAAGAGTTTGAGGAGTGTTGACATTAGATCTTCTCTAAATGTTTTATAGAATTCTGCTGTGAATCCATCAGGGCCTGGGCATTTCTTTGTTGGTAAGTTTTTAATAACGTTTTCAATCTCATTAGTTGATATTTGTTCAGGATTTTTACGTCTTCCTGATGCAACTTTGGCAATTTGTACCTTTCTAGGAATCTGTCCATTTCTTCTGTATTTTCTATCCTATGGGAATACAGATTTTCAAAGTCGGTATTCATCATCTTTTGTATTTCTTTTGGATCTGTAGTGACTTCATCCTTTTCATTCCTTATTGCATGAATTTGAGATTTTTCCCTTCTTTTTTGATAAGGTTGGCTAGGGGTTTATCAATTTTATTTATTCTTTTGAAGAACCACCTCTTTGATTCACTAACTTTTTGTAGAGTTTTCTTCATCTCAATTGCATTAATTTCTGCCCTGAGTTTTATAATCTCCTCCCTTCTTTGGGCTCTTGGTTTGGCCTGTTGTTCTTTTTCTAAGAGTTTGAGGTGTATCAATAGGTTATTTATTTGCTCTCTTTTTATTTTCTTTGTATATGATTTCATTGCTATCAATTTCCCTCTGAGGACTGCTTTCATTGCATCCCACAGATTCCGATAGGTTGTACTTGCGTTTTCGTTTATTTGTAGGTAGTTTTTAATTTCTTCTTTAACTTCTTGTGTGACTCATTGGTTATTGAGGAGGTTTTTGTCTAATTTCCAAGTTTTTATGTGGTTTTTGGAGTTCTCTTTGTCATTAATTTCCAATTTCATTGCACTGTGGTCCGATAATATGCATGGGATAATTTCAATTCTTTTGCATTTAGGTAGATAAGGTATATGGGCTAGAATGTGGTCTATTTTGGAGAAAGACCCATGTGCAGCTGAGAAAAATGTGTGTTCTGATGTTGTGGGGTGGAACACTCTGTATACATCTACTAAGTCCATTTGTTCACACTTTTGGTTCAGGTCTGTTTTTTCTTTGCTAAGTTTCTGTCCAGTTGACCTGTCTCTTTGCGTCAGAGGGGTGTCTAGGTCCCCTATTACAATAGTGTTGCTAGTTATTTGATTTTTTATGTCTGTTAAGATTTGACTTGTAAAGTTAGGTGCACCATTATTTGGTGCATAAATGTTTAGGATTGTTACCTCTTCCTCTTGCAGCTTTCCCCTAACTAGTATGTGATGCCCTTCTTTATCTCTTTTGATTGTTTTTGGTTTGAAGTTTACATTGTTTGCAAACATAATAGCTACCCCTGCTTTTTTCTGGGGACCTGTTGCATGGAGAATTCTTTTCCAACCTTTAACTTTCAATCTGTGGATTTCCTTTGGAGTAAAATGTGTTTCCTGTATACAGCATATCGTTGGATTGTGTTCCTTAATCCACTCTTCCAATCTTTTCCTTTTGACTTTTGAGTTGAGGCCATTTACATTAATGGTTATAATGGTTATATGTTGGCTTATTCTAGTCATGTTATTTACTTGTTTTCCTTCTTTTGCTGACTGTTTAATTACTTGTGCTGTTCAGGGAGTTATTTCTATTGTTGTTCTTGGAATCGTCGTCTCTTTCTTGTCTGTCTAGAATATCTTTTAGTGCTGTTCGCAATGCTGGTTTGGCACTCATGAAGTTCTTCAGTTGTTCTTTGTCATGGAAATATTTTATTTCTCCATTGAATTTGAGGGATAGTTTTGCAGGATACATCAGTCTGGGTTGGAAGTTGTTTTGTCTCAGAATCTGTAATACCTCGCTCCAAATTCTTCTTGATTTCATGTTTTCTGTTGAGAAGTCTGTTGTGATTCTGATGGGCTTTCCTTTATAGGTGATCTGTGTCATTTCTCTAGCAGCTTTTAATATTGTGTTCTCTTGCTGGATATCTGGGATCTTGACTATTACATGTCTGTGTGTGTTTTTCTTTGGGTTATGGATCGTTGGAGTTCTGTATGCCTCGATTAACTGAACTTCAGTATCTTTTACCTTGTTTGGGAAATTTTCTGCTATTATTTCAGCAAATATTCTTTTTATATCATTTGTGTGGTCTCCTGCTGTTTCACTCACTCCTATAACTCGAATATTATTACATTTTGCCTCATCTTGGAGCTGTTGGATTAATTTTTCTTATGTCTTTGATGATTTTATGAGATCCTTCCTTTCTCGCTCATAAGCTGCCATGCTGTCTTCAAGGTCTGAAATTCTTTCTTTGGTTTCATTTAAGCGGTTTTGCAAGCTTTCAGTGTAAGTTTTCAAATCCTGGCATTCTCTTTGGACCTGTTTCATTCTTGGTAATTCATTTCTAAATTGCTCTTGTAACGTTTCCATTTGTTTCCTATTTTCTTCTAATCTTTTATCTATTTCTTCTCTATGTGTATGGAACATTTCTTCTATTATTGTTTTCAGTTCGTTTTTTGACTGAGAGATCATTGCAGGTATGTGGCTTATTTCTGCTTTAAGCTCTTTTATGGCCTGTTGGAGTTGTTTCATTTCAGATGCAATTGTTTCATAACTTGCAGGTTTGTGGCTTCCTGGTTCCCCTGTATCCTCGCATTCAGAACTTGTTCTGGGTGGGGTTGAGTTCTGAGACTGCATTTTGTTCCTCTGTTTTCCCATTTTTGGGTATCAGATTCAAAATGTTGAGCTATAAATTCCCCAGGCAGTTCAGTAGGCAAAGGTCTGCTGCAGAGGCTGCTCCAATGACTCCTTTTCTTTGGGAGAATGTCCCTTAAGCTTTCTGCTGAGAGATCCGCTTAAAAGGCTGCTCAGTTGCTGCTTTGTGGACCTTGCTATTCCCTACCCTGAGACCTGGCTGGGGCACATAAACAGCTTGGTGCCCCAGGGACCTTGCAGGTAGGGGGCCACTCAGGTGTTCCTACCTGAGTGGAACTCCTGCCCCACTCAAAAATCCCATCGGGATGCCCAGCCAACTCTTCCATCCCAGGGACAGTACAGTCAGAAGTGCTGCTCGGATGTCCCTCGCTGGGTGGAGTTTCTCCCCGACTCAAAAAAACCTGTCAAGGCACCCAATCATCTCACCCTGGGATCGTGCAGCCAGGAATGCTGCTCAGATGTATCTCCTTGGATCGAGCTTCTTCCTGGCTCAGAAATCCTGTTGCGGTGCTTACTTGGGTCACCCGTTCCGAGATCCTTTCCAGCAGGAGATCCTGGGGCTCCCCGGCGCTTCTCTGCCACCTCGGCGTTCTCACAGGAGCCGCTGACCACAGCCGCCACAGTGCCCACTCCGGAGGATGGCGTCGGCTGTGGGGGCGGGGCTCTGAGCAGGATCCCGGTCCAAGATTAGCGCAGTCTGCCCTAGGAGCACATTCTCTGAGTTTGCTCTGCTCCGCCGCCTCCAAAATTTCCTGGTCGGATCCGCCTGCAAGCCATTTGGGCTCAGGAGATGGGAGGGTCTGTCCTGCTGCGATCGCACTCGGTGGTACGTGGGCCTCCGCCGAGCCGCGGTTCTGAAGAGTGTTATTAAAATTCCATTCAAAAGCACTGTCTTCTCATTATTAAGGATGCTGTTTCTTTACAAATGTAAGCAATGTCAATTGTGTTACCTTTTAATGTTGATTTATATATAGGTTTCTATAAGAAAACAGTCGTTATCATTAATTCCAATTGGTGAATATAACAGTAACCATTAATTAAGACATTGGATTAAAAAAAGCAGATGAGCAAAGTGCATTTCTGACAGTGTTTGAATGAGTCACAGGGGCGTGACCTACATAGGATCATTGCCCCTTCCACTCTGACACCATTGCCTCACTCTGCTTCCAGGATACCACGAATTGA
The DNA here is from genome assembly GCA_004027595.1 of Dinomys branickii. Taxonomy (NCBI): domain Eukaryota; kingdom Metazoa; phylum Chordata; class Mammalia; order Rodentia; family Dinomyidae; genus Dinomys; species Dinomys branickii. The sequence continues at coordinate 19,058 of PVLD010019915.1, forward strand.
ACATCTTCATTCTGCCACACTCTTCTTGCATTATATTGTTTTCACTGGAGACAGGAAACGATGGACTGGATCCCCTGAACCCATGAGTCAAATTAAACTTCTCCTTTATTTAGACTGTGTGTGTTAGGTAGTATTTTCTAGACACAGGAAAGCAGGCTAATACCATGCTTCTGGGCTAGATAGTATGGTAATTAGGTCTATTCTTAATTTTATATATTATTGGTAATTTCAGTAGTAATCTACTGATTGAGGAAAGCAAACTGCAAATCAATCAGTACTATATTATAAACATATTCATAAAGTTCTTCAGACTTTGTAACTAATTCACTGTGATCATTTCCTCTTGACCAGTAAATCAAGTTGATTAACATTTCTAACTAAAGCATATTGAAATATGCAGTATAGCAAATTCTTCAAAAAAATGTAATGCTAATAAGTTATTTTGAAATAAATAGATATTTACATACATGTCATGCTCTAACATATGCTGGGAATTCAATGTAAATTTTAAAAGTTCTCATTACAAACACATTCTTCTCCCAAACAGAAGTTCACAATGCAGGGAATGCTCAGTGGAGTAAAAGCCTAAAAAAGAAAATATAAACTATTGTGTACCACCTTTCTGTGGCATCAGCATTGAGGAAGGCAGAGAGCAATTTTAGAGCTGCAGTTGTGCCTGTGCTGTAGCACTGCAGTGTTAAAGCTCAGCCACTAAATGAAATCATGGAGCTTTGCCCATGAAATTGGGGGCAAGAGGGTATGCTTTGCTTGGTGAAGCTGTTTAATTTTGGTATATATTTACTCATTTGCTTTACATTTGCTGTGTGCTGCAGCCAGACTTCAGTTCAAGTAAATGAGAAGAGGAACAGGATACTCTCCGAGGTTGCTGCTACTTCTCCACTTCTCCCTTGGGGAGTTAGTTATGTCAGCTTGGGTAGCTGGAGTTAGTTAATAATGCCCTAGAAATGGATTGTAAAAGTCACAACCCTTATTAAATTAACAAAAGAAAAAATTCCTTCTTTCTGTGGGCAATCATTTATGGTAGGTAGAGATATAAGGAACTCAGGAAGTAGACCATTGTTTCAGACAGTCAGTACTGAAAGGGTCTTTTTATATTACTGAGTCCCGGAAATATAGATTTGACTGAAAACTTCTTGGACTGCATATTATTTTATCTTATGTTTATGTCTTATCTTCTGGGAATGTATATTAAAATGTATTTTTAATATCATTGGGAAATCAATCTCTATGTATTATTTATTACTAACTTCTTTACAGTAACCTATTTTTTTGGTTTTTAAAGAAGAATAACTTATCCTGTTATATTTTGTGTGTCAAGAACAAGGTAGCCCAATGTTGCCAAATTGTTGCATGTGAGGAAATAGATTATTAGCTAGAGAGCTCTGGGTGGTAAGGCAGAACTTTGATTGAAAATCTTCTTCAGCCTCTACTTCAGACAATGTCAGCACCCTCCCACAAGCCCACTCACTCACACAGACTCTTACACACAAGTTATCCATCTAAAGTGAAAGAAAGGCTTTAGATCCTTTGTTTCTCGATTGTGGTACTGTTGCAGCAAAAATCAGAAATCGGGTCAAACTCCGCAGGGAATCCAAAGACTCATTCAGAACAAATGGAGTTTTAATTAATTTTAATTTAGGATCAGTTTGGACCTGTCATTGGCTCCCATTCCCGACCAGAGAATGTGGCACTTAACTGCCTTTGTTTTCACCTTATATACATTTTTGGTTTCTATGGTAATAGATTGGAATGTCTAGGCCTGACCATAGTTGTTTACCTTGCACCATGTGACCAGGTCAGGCTCTGGCCATAATGATATATATACTTTAACAATTCAGGCAAGGAGAAGAATTCCAGGACAAAGTCAGAACTACAAAGTTAACCCTTTACAACTCCTCCAGAATGTTTCTCAAGACACATTTTGAGGCTTGTCTACCTTAAAATGTTGTGCTAAAAGTCACCGCCCATTACAGTATGAGAAGCACATAGTATACTAAGGGCATCCAACTGTAAATATTCAAAAGCGACCTCCTATACTATGGCAACCAATTTAGTCCTTTGTTTATTTACTTATTTTATAACTTCTCTCATGCTTTCCCAATGCCTCTTTAACATCTGCAAGCATTTGGAGATTTATTAAATATCTTTCTAATCTGAGTTAATATCTCTATACTCTGAAAATAGCAATTTCTCCATTCAAAATAGGCCTACTCCCTACTTAATTTATTGATTTCCTCTGTGAAAAACCACAGACACTGCCTTCAGTTATGTATTAATTAAAAGGCTAACTTTTATAATAGATATAAGGAAAAATACAGAAAAATCATAGGTCATTAAGTGTTTAGTTATTATTAAGTTTCATTTCAACATGTACAAAATATTTTAATAGGTTTTTCATGCACTTAGAAATGCCTTGAAATAAAAAAGCTTCCAGATTATGTTTGTTGTGTAAGTATTGTATACATTACAGTTTACAAAGCAATATGGGCATGAGTAAAGATTTGATGCCCTTTTAAATAACTGTAAGGATGAGATGAAAGACTTTTCTTAATCAAGAAATTAGGACAATTTTGTCATTTTAAAGGTTTTATTCAAAATTCTTTGCCTATTTGTTTTTCTGAAAATATGTTATTACTCCTGATAAGAATAAGAACTGAATTAAACGTGTGTGTGTGTGTGTGTGTGTGTGTGTGTGTGTACACAGACACACACACACATATATCGTAACAGTGTCATCTGTGTGGAAATACATTTTAATTACTACCATCCAGATCAAATTGTCAGGTTCTGGTTACATTTGCAGCAGATCTACTCTTGTGTTGCTTTGCCATCAAATGTGCACTTTCCACCCTTGGGGACATTTATATTTTCTCGAATTACTCATGACTATTATGAATATTTAGAAATATGGATTCAGATATCATAGGTAATGGGTACAAGCAGAAAGAAAATAGAAAAAAAGTATGACAGCTTCTTAACATTTTGAAACTTTTTAATCCAGATAGGGCTAAAATCTAAGAACCAGAAACAGCAAAAACAACTCTGGGGTAAAAGACCTAATCTGAGTTCAAATATAATTTTTGACTGAAAGTAAATTATTTGTAAAGTGATATTAAAATCCAGTTCATCAAACTTTTTAAGATCAATTAAGATAGCATATGTGAGGGTAAGTTCTCGAGTGTGGTATATCTTACAAACAACGTTCTAAAAGGGAAGTTGATGTATGTGACCTCTGATAAGAAGACTGTTTTATAAAATATTTTCATTTTTATCCTTAATATAAAATCTGAATATCAGAGCATGATAATGTGTTGCATTATATCATACTCTGTTTTAAGACAAAGCTACAAATATATCTTACTGTAAATTCAAATATTCAATGCAGATATACCAAGGGAGTAGTATTTTACAAAATATGAACACACTACATACTGACTGAAGATGATATGTGTAAAATATTATAAATAGAATAAAAAGATATAGAAAATAACATTGAAAGCTGCCAGGTATAAATTACTGACATTATTTTAAAATCTTATTATATTTTAAATAGTAATATTTTTAAATATTATTATAAGATTTTGGTGACTAATAAATAATTTTGAGAAATTATTGTTATAAGTGACACAGAGAAATGAGCTAAAGCTCAAGAGATGATCCCAGAGATTTTATTTATTTGTGTTTCCTTTAAAATCCTGGATATCAATGTGCTTTCAGCTTACTTTTTCTTTCAACTTGTAAAGTAACTTAATTCTGATATAAAAATTCAGAAAGTTGTTCGTGTGATATCTTTAAACAGGAGACAAAAAGGGAATCTTGTGCCCACACAGAGAGTTAGATTGCTGGATTTACCTCAGAGCCTCAACTGCAAATTACCTAGATATGTATAATAATAGCAATGAAGAGAAAGTATGTGAGCATTGGTGCTATCATCAGTGAGAACTGGAATTTCAATTTAAGTTGAATAGTTTAAAAAGAAAAATTGACAAAATACAACATGACTGTAAATTTAACTAATGATTAGTTTTATAGGGAAATACTAAAGGGAAATGAGTCAAGATTTCAAAAATATGTGTATGTATTTCTTTAATTTTTCTCTTCTGTTTATTCCCCATTCCCTTCTAATATTATTAATAATGTATTTGGAAACATCTTTAAAATTATACCGGTATAAGTAAGTATGTTCCTGTGGGACAGATTCTAGCAGAGAATTATGGGACTGAAATATGTTCCCAACATTTTGTCAACATACAAAATTCCCAGTAGAGAGTCATTCTTTATAATCAATAAAGTTTACTGCTTAAGTCTCTAAAAGTTAAGGAAATCATAGAAATAAGAAATGCCAGGCAAGCCTAATGTATTTAGTGCCATGCACAAAGAATCAGAATGTGTCGATGATAACATTTTAAGGGATATACATACAGAGAAGGGCAATGATGGTACTGGGACATATTTTCATTAAAGAATTAGCAAAGCGAAGGAAGATATGGAATACTGCTTTTATGCTGGTTTCACTTACATGGTATCTAGTGTGTGATTCCTTTCCATTTAAAATGTAAAATTTTATTGTTTTCCAATGATTTGTTCATGATGCTACAATACCATATGCTTCAAAGAAAATGTTTAATTATTTTTGTAGTGACAAAAACTCAAACTTCACTTCTATAAGGTCTACACCGGAATAATTCCCATGTTTTCAAGTATTCATAAAGGTACAAGAGACATACACTACACAGTTTTATTATTTGTAAGAACCATTTCAGAATAACTCACTTTCTCCCCCACAGGATAATTACAAAGCCTGCTAAGCCTCACTGCACTTTGGACGAAAGAATGAATGCTAATTGGAATCGCAAATGATAGCATGTATGTTTCAGCGTTGACTTGTAGCTGCTGAAGTGAATAAAGAGTGGCAAGCTAGTTGTTAATGAAGAGCTTGCTTTGAACAGGTCCACTAGTAAACCTAGTAAGCTGCTGATAGAAGAGAACGGTCATCACTAATGAAAATATCTTACTAATTTTCATCTTAATGTGTTACTTCCGGTGGTGAAGTAAGTTGTCGCAGTTATATATTTGTTTTGGGAAGAGATAAAATCCGGTGTTCTAATAGTCTAAAATTGAAAATTTTTCAAAAAAGGAACTGTAGGAGTGGGGACATAGGTCAGTGGTACAGCACCTTTCTGGCAAGCACAAGATCCTGAACCCACAGTAAAACAAAACAAAAAAAAAAAAGAGCTGTGACATTGTCATTTTCCTTGGTGTTCAGTCATACCCCGGGCACTTACAACCCTCTCAGTGCCTGAATGATGAACCCATGTACCCACCTTTCTTGTATGTCCTCTTTTGGGAATGCGCTTGGAACCGGAACTGTGAGACTTCCCATCAACCACGTGAACCCCTGGGTAGATTTGGTCAGTACACCTTGCGCTTTTCCTGCTAACGGCTTTTTGTTCAAACACAAATCAAAAGACCATTTTGCCTTGTTGATTTTTGATGTATAGTCACACCGTAGAGTCCCTCCGAAATAACATTAAGGAGAAAACACAGCCCCCCCCGCCCTTCCTCTTTTTCCTCCACAACTTAGTTGTGCTTTCATTATGTATGAAAATATATTACAAAGTTTTTAACAAATAATTGTTCAAATCTCAACTTGAAGCTCACATCCAGAAACTGTGATAATGCCCTTAGAAAAGACCTCCAGACAGACTTCCTCATCTCAGCAGCAATGTCCTTGAGCTAACTATTCTGCCAATTCAATTGAGTCTGTCATTCATCCTTCTCATCCTGGCCTTTGTTCTTTCTTGTGGAAAGTGATTCAATCTCCTTTCTCTTCAGATTCTGCAGACATGTGTACATACACGTGCCCTATGTGCATGTACACAAATAATTCAGTTGGTAAACGAAAGTGATCAGCAAAATTTTGAGGCTATGCACAAAGTCATCAGGTTACAAACATGTCTGAGGGCATCTTCCCCACGCAAACACAAACCCAGCTGATAAGTAAAACAAATTGATTTTGTAAGCTGACAAACCACTATATAGGGGTATATAATATGCATATAAGTGTACATATAATGAACACCCACACAAACATATATGCATATGTATATATCCCTTCAGAGGCTGATCAAAGTAGTGTATGGAAATTGTAAAAAGCTAATTTTTTGTAGAGTTTTCTTCATCTCAATTGCGTTAATTTCTGCCCTGAGTTTTATAATCTCCCCCTTCTTTGGGCTCTTGGTTTGGCTTGTTGCTCTTTTTCTAAGAGTTTGAGGTGTATCATTAGGTTATTTAGTTGCTCTCTTTCTATTTTCTTTGTATATGATTTCATTGCTATAAATTTCCCTCTGAGGACTGCTTTCATTGCATCCCACAGATTCCGGTAGGTTGTACTTGCATTTTCCTTTATTTGTAGGTAGTTTTTTATTTCTTCTTTAACTTCTTGTGTGACCCATTGATTATTCAGTAATGGGCATCTGAGATGAATACACAATTCTCAGATAAAGAAATACAAATGGCAAATAAATGTATAAGAAAATGTTCCACATCTTTAGTTATTCGAGAAATGCAAATAAAAACAACATCGAGATTTCATCTCACCCCAGTAAGACTGGCCAGTATGAAAAAGTCATCCAATAACAAATGCTGGCGAGGCTGTGGAGAAATAGGGACTCTATTACACTGCTGGTGGGAATGCAGACTGGTGCAACCACTGTGGAGAGCCGTTTGGAGATTCCTCAGCAAACTAGGTCTAGAGGTTCCATTCAAAACAGCTATTCCTCTTCTGGGTATTTTCCCAGAAGATCTGAAAACATCATATCACTCTTATATATGTGCACCCATGTTTATAGCAGCACAATTTGTAATAGCTAAAATGTGGAAGCAACCCAAGTGTCCATCCACAGAAGATTGGATTAAAAAATTGTGGCATTTTTATATAATGGAATATTATTCAGCTATAAAGAAAGACAGTTTTGCGGACTTTGTAGGCAAGTGGTCAAAACTGGAGTCCATACTCATAAGTGAAATAAATCAGTGGTACATGTGCAGGCAATGTATTGTATCACTGGTGTAAGAACCTGAGGGTAGGAATATAAACTAAGAGACATGAAGGAAATCTGTTCAAAAACAAAGAACAGATGGGACGAGGGAAAGGAGAAAAGAAAGAGGCAAAAATGTATGTATGTATATATGAATACACATATATGCAGGAGGGCTAACATGGTTCTACTATTGTATTATATCACTTAATGCTAAGGAATAATTGATGATGGGTTATTTGATCAATCTTGTATATCTGTATGTGTTATCCTGAACACACACTTTGAAGATATCAATATGCAAAGCAGCAACTATTGGTGGGGTTTTTTTTTGGTTTTTTTTGTTTGTTTGTTTGTTTTTTGGTTTTTTGGGGGTTTTTTGGTCTTTGGTTTTTTGTTTTTTGTGTTTTTCTGTTGTTGAGAGGATTAATTGTCTCACCAATTTTGCATGTCTGTATCTGGGTTCATATATATACACTCTGAAGATATCAATAGGTAAAGCAACAGCCACTGTTGAGTCCATGTCACCTTGTCTGTAGATCAGTTTTGATTGTCACCTTGTCTGTAGATCAGTTTTGATTGTACTATTCTTTATGCTAATTTGTGTCTGTTTGTTAATATGTTTTTGTGCTTTTATTTTTTTTAATAAAAAAGGAAAAAAATAATTTAATGAGAAAAAAAAAGAAATTGTAAAGAGCGTATTACACTTAATGATCCATTGTCTTTAAATCCTCTTGCTACTTGTCCTCACTTTAAACACTGTTATTTCAAAGTCAGTGTCACTTTGTTGAGTTTTGGAAGTCCTCTACTCAAGGATTTCAGCCTTCTTCTGTATTTCATTTTGTTTGGTTTTCACGAGATGTGATGAAAAATATGGTGAATTCTTTGCCAAGCACAATCCAACAGAAAGGCAGGCTGTGAATACATTGTATTGTCTCCTTGGCCATGTTACTTACTGAATTTGGAACTATGAACTTGTGGATCTGCTCCAAAGTCAAAATAACCAGGAATAGTAAATATTTTGAGGTAATTCAGGACATTAAAGTAGTCAGGATTGTGCAACCACAGACATAAAAGAGAGCTTCTATAATTGCTTTGGAAAGGGGCAAGGACGGTAAGTGTGTTCAAAGTGAAGGGGTGCATTTTGAAAGGATTAATGGGAAAGTGTCTCTTACTGAATCAGTTTTTAATTTAAACACATACATATGCACAGACAATCCAGTATATGTAGCAGCAAAGAGCAAAGTCTGACTGTTCAAGGGCAGTTTTAGTGAATCTCTTCTCTGCGGGACCACCAGTATTTGGTGAAGATGATCACCTTGCTCCATGGCACTTAGTGCCTCTGACTACCCCAGGACATAAAGTTTGGAGGACACAGACCTTCACCTTGTTCTTCTTTGTCTCCTCTGTGTCCTCTGCTTATTTCTTGGAAAGTGCTGAGGACAAAAGCCTGACTGACTTAATGAATGTTCTGATCTACCTTCCTTCTTCTTTCACAGGTCATACATTATGAAAATGAAACATTTAGGGGAAAATGGAAAAAAACAAACAAACAAACAAAACAAGATGCCTGAACTGGGGTCACAGTTTTCTGATGCACAGTTAAGGGGGCTTCCAGTTTAGTTGCTGTAGTAAAAAAGCAATGAAATACTAACTGTCCATGAGGCAATGTTTCTGGACCTTACAGAATTTTAGTAAATATTCACACAAAATGAGCAAGATATTATTTTTCCATTTATCACATGAAGACCTTTAGGATTAGAGAGTTGGAGTAACTTATACAAAATTGCTTCCTAGTTAGTGTAAAGCTGATGATTTTAAACAGATTTTTACTCCAAATTTATCTCATCGCTTTTATACCGCTTCTCCTAGAGCAAAAGTATCTCTTTTAATGGTCTTCTCTGTTACTTTACCTAATAAGTCTTGTCATATTCTCTGCTTTTCTCCCAGTTACTAACAATAACACTCTTCTGGTACTAAAGGTAACTGCAAAATTTGTTTTGGAAATAGGATGTATTTTACCCACCACTTATTGCATGCATCACAATTTTTATGTTCTACCACTGATAAAAATGGAAATGTACCTTTTCTTTTTAAAATCTATCCATCAACTATGATGATCTGTTTTGTAACAATTTTGCTGCAAGTGTCCACCATAGGGAAATCTTCATGCTTAGGCATTTCAGTGTCTACATTACTAAGTTACTGTATATGCTGCCACTTCCAATATCAATAATACTTATTTCAAGGCAAGTAACACATAAGTAGTTTTTTTTATAATGATAGTGTTTTCAGGGAGTATTCCAGTGTACACACTCTAGGACTGAGCATTGCGGTACGTTGTAACACATCACATCTCTGCTCAGTACTCTGGTGTTATACACCAGTATGCAGACATCTTTCATTTATTTGTCCTTGCCTTGCTGCTACTATTGCTCATGAGGAAAAGTTTCCAACCCAGTTGCTTTTCTATTTAAAAGCTTCTTTGTTGTGGATTATTGTAAATGATTTAGCTAGCTGCCGGTATGCTTGGTGGAGCATCCTCAGGCTTATTTTCACAGCTAAGCAAGATTGTGCTAGATGGTCTTTGAATTCAAAGGTTGCTTTTGGCAACTTTGTGAAGAATAGTGCTGATTATTTAGAAAACAGTAGCTTTATAAATGGCTACTCTCCAGCATCAGGAAATTAATGGCAGATGAGCAGTAAATAGGTCCATTTCATTTTATTCACAGCCTTCATTTATTCTGAGAAAAATGGTTAGAGCCTATTTGAAGGAAACAAGGGAAAATTTGTAAAATGATGGAAAATGTATTGGGGAAATAGAGAACGTAAACATTTCCTGTAAAATTGGACAGACCTATGGCAAGCACTCTAACTGCAGAGCTAATTTAGAGAAGAATTTGGGGGCGGCTCCTGGCGAGCTTAAACAGGCAGGCAGCATAAGCAAAGCAAACGTGCTGTTTTAACTACTGAGTTCTGAGGTTTGTTTGTTACCTTAAAACATGGAAGAGGTTAAAAATTTCATTTGACTATGATATAACAATTAAGTTAATTTCCCAGTGACATGCTTCGCCCTGAAAATCAGAAGAACAAACACTGAATTTATCTGTGTGGCTGAGATTAATTCAGAATGATGATTTGGGATAAAACTTTTTCAGTGTTTCGCAGATTCTGCTTTATTTTATCTAAAAGAATTTGAGGAGCAATTTCCTCAGCCTAAGAACTTACAGCATTTCCAGGCTTATGTGTAAGTGCTTTCTCTTGTGATTATTTTTTTCTAATCAATATGTTGCTGTCCTGGTTCGAACCAGACTGAATCTCTGCTTTGCGGGTGTGGAATGTGGACTAACACCTCCTGGGATGGGTCGCTGACGTGCTCTGTACATTTGGGTGTGGTTTTGACAGAGAATTTACATTATTAGAGGCACTGCAGTACTGATATAGATTTATAACTTTTGCTATTGTCCTAAATGAAAACAATAGCCATTTATTTTATGAATAAATCTTTATTATACATTTTAGTTACTATAGTAAACTGGGAAATGGAACTAGTTAGCCCATTTCTTTTTTTTTTTTTTTTTTTTTCGGTACTGGGGATCGAACTCCGGACCCTGCGCTTGCTAGGCAAGCGCTTATTCCACTGAGCTATATCCCCAGCCCCGAAATGCAACTAGTTAGAAGATTCATAAAATGTCATTACGTTAAGCCTTTGCCGTCTAAATCAACACTTCTTTCCTCAATCATAACTGAAGTGTATGAAATGAATTCTGCCAGAAAGTCTATAGAACTAAATATAAGATACTAAGGCAGGGGCAGTTTTAGTCACAAGCTACCAAGGTAGTATTTTTAAAGGAAAGGTGTGATTTACCACAACACTCTGAAATAACCCTGAATCAGATGACACAACATGGCCTGGGTTTTTTGCTGCTGCATCCATTTCGGACGATAACTATCGGGTTAATATCTCTTGGTTTGTGGGGGCTGATCAGGTCTGTAATCTCTCAAATGAGTGTACAGTGACGGCTAAATAAAAAGAGGCACATGGAATGAGTTCAGGGCTCCAGGAAGACCAAATCCCTCTCACAGAATTTGAGCTTCTGAGCGCTAAGACGAAGACCCTTTCTGAGTAGCCTGTATTTATTTGGTTATCAGAAGGGAGCAAAGTACTAAAAAAGGGCGGAACCACTCAAGGACTTCTCCAAGTAAAGTGTGAAATTAACCCTTAATGAGGGCTGAGTTTGTCCTCCCGGGAGTGAGATGCCTGAGGCTGACGTCTTTATCTACTTTAGATAGGATCCAGGTGTCCTTGGTTATGATCTTGTTCTATCTTTTGAGGCTTTCCAGCTTTATCCACCGTTACAGGCTTCAGTAGGGATTAGTGACTCTCAGAGGTTCACTTACTATGAGTCCTCTGTCCACTTCCAGACAAAAAGCCTAGGCCTTGGACAAGCTCACAAGTAAGCAAGGAAAGACAAGCGGTTAATATTAAATCTTGCTCAGAGTTGCTTCACAGTGGTCTCCATCAGATAACAAAGATGTTTTTCCTTGTCTAGGTGGCACACTCCTGTGTTCTCTTCATTAGCTTGTCTTGTGAGTGTTGCCAAACTAATATTAGAATATGCACGAGTCCTAAGCATGGTAAAACCATCCATCTCCATTATTATCAGATGAAGTGTATATTCCAACAAAGTGGCTAAGAAATGAACTTTCTTTGTTCATTCTGAATCAAATATGAAAAATATTTTTACTCAGTATATTTAGTAAGACCCATGAGTAGTCACATTTCTACATTCATTTCTTCAGTTATGAATGCAGTTTTCCAAATTTTATGATACATATGCAGAATTTATATATTATCAATGGTTGTATGTACTTTCATTACAAAAGAGATCAGAACATTGAGGAGTAATAATTACACTTCCCAATAAAGGGAATGATTCCACTTAATTCTTTATCAGCACCAAGTTTGCCACCATAATTAATTCACCATGCAGCAATCATCAAGTAGATATTCAGACCTGAAGGGTAATTGGTGGAATTAGAAATTTTCCTTGTTTTCTGACAAATAATAATTCAAAGTACAAACTGCTTTGTCTCTGTCCTAAAACTGATGCTTAAAATTGCTTTATTGTAGTTAAGAAATAGTTTTGCTGTAGTTTTTTCAGTTGCTTTCTGTAGAAAGGAATTGCATGACTGTTTTTGTCTAAAGCTTTTTTTTTTAGTACTCTAAGCTCAGTAGTCCACATATCTTATCTTTCCAATGATTCTCTGAGCCATAAACCATGCCATAAAATTGTACAGAATTGATGAGGGAGTTACTTTAAGACATTCATTGAGATTTCAAAGTAAACTTCAATTGTGAAATGAACTTTTCATGTAATTTTTCCTTAAGCATATTTAAAGAAATATTCATAAATCTTTCAAAACGTTATGCGTGCATTTTTATTAGTAGAGTTTTTCTTCACATCTTATAAATTATGCATTTGTTTTCCCTCACTTCACAATATGAATGCACATGCACATTCACATAAGCACAGCGTACGTGCATATATATGTCTTCCTCGTGTCCTCCCAAATTCCTGTGTCTTCGCTTCCAGTCTTCTCACGAGTTGTTACATCTACCTTCAGACACACAGACGTTAGTTAGAAAACAATAGATAAAAACCATATTCATTAATACACTGTAAAGCCACTTAATTTCCTTTTTTAAAGATGCTCACATCTTTCTATTCTTTGCTTCTTATTTATTCAATCATTTATGTCTTTTTTTGGCAGCGGAAGAATAAATTTATTGAAAGCAGAAAAGAAGGGTTAGAATGGGCCAGTGGAAAGGCTCACAGCAGCCTTGAGAATAAAGCAAAAGGGGTCTTTTATATCTAAAATGCCTGGATTGATCTTCACCTCGTGTAAATAAGGTATTGGAACATTAGTTCTATCAAAAAGTCAATTGACTTTATGTCAGAGGTAAACTCTCTCTGTTGACATAAGGTCGAGGAAGCCCTGACCGGGGCACAGAGGAACCCAGAAACGGGGCTCCCAGAAGTGACTGCCACTCTGTGACGGAACCATTCACCCGCCACGCCCAGCGGGTAGGGTCGGCAGGATTCAGCACGGGCAAAACTGCGTGTATGGAAACCAAGTAGGTCTTAGTAGGGCCTCGCGCTCCTTCTTCCATGTCTGGAGTGTTTGAATACTGCGATCATGGAAAGAAACCTCTCGTTCAAAATTCTTCACTGACTTCCTTGGAGTCCCAGAGTTTTCCCCTTATATTTTTTTGTTTTGCTTTTTTCTTGTTTTGTTACTCTTATCTAATTCTATTTTTAATTTTCCCTCAGTAGGATCCTTTAGCTAATTTTTCCATTTCTCATCTTCCTTTTATTTTTCAAATTTTACTTTTTATTCTCCTGTTCCCCGCCCACCCCATATGTACTGGTATTTCTATTTTTATCATTGTTATGGAATTTGTACCCAGAAATCATATACTCCAATTCGTATTTTTTACTAGTATTATTATTAAACTTTTTTAAACTTTATATTTTAGTTAACTTCGTGCTATTTTGTTGAATGCTTTTTTATTGTTAATGATGGTAAAGTTGTATTTAGTGGGCCTTTACTGCATGTCAACATTTGGTTTATCTTTGTGTGTATAATTAATTATAGATTCGCTTTCTATGGTTAAGAGTGGTACAGTCAAGGCTTTTATTTTCATAGTGTGTCGATAGCCAGTTTGTCCTTGACTCTAACCTTGCTGCTATCGGCTGAGTGGCATAGCCATTGCTGCTCATTGTACAGTATGCCAACACCTGGTTTAGCTTTGCATCATCACAAACCACAATGATGTGGTTCATTTCGAGAAGTGAGTGCCGGGCCAGTTACACTGTACACTCCCCTACCAAGCTAAAAGAGGTGGTTGAATGCTGGGGCAGAGGCAAAGGCCTATAGTTAGTCATACCCAGAGTGCATCAGTGGAAAGTAGACACTGACTAAGATGCTTCCATACTAGCAACAAAGTATTTACACTATAATCAACCTGCAAATGTTGGTGAGCATATATGTGTAAACACAAACACACACACACACACACACACACACACACACACACACACAATAGAAACATGAAGAGATATGGCAACAAAATGCTTCCAAAACCTGACAATGCTCTGAAGGTTGGCCCTTCGAGTATCAGTGGGGGTGAAATCAAGGCCAAACTGCTGAATTACACAAAATGACAAAAGAGAAGCCAAAAAAAAAAATAAAAGCATTTGATCAATAGTGAGCTTAGAAAGCTCAAAGATGATATAGCTGAATAGATAATGGACTTAATAATCAAAACAATCAGTGAGCTTACAGAAGATACTAATAAAAACTAGCTGAACTAAACAAAATGATACCAAACATGAATGACTAGTTTAGCAAACATTTAAGTTCATGAAAAGGTACCAAACAAACCCAGGAGATAAAAAGTGCTGTTGAAACTGTAGGCAGCAGAAGTGACCCATGTGTTGCTGGACATCATGGTGCGTGGCTGTAATCTCAGAACTTGTGAGGCAACTGTGAGTTCAAGGCCAGACTGGGTTACATAGTGAGTTCAAGAACAGGCTTAATTACATAAAAAGGTTCAATTACATAAAATGGTTCCTCCTCTCAATTTTTTAACTATAGGTCCTCAAAGTTGGTTAATGTTCAAGATTTCTGGCTGTTTCTATATGCTCCTTAAGTGTGAATTTCAGAACTAATCTGTAAATTTCTACAACAGGTATCTAGCTAACATTTTTTTTTTTTGCAGAATTGGATTTAATCAAGTGTCTCAATTGAACTACATCTCCAACCACTATCTTCTTCCTTTTGGTTGTTATTGTCATTGTTGTTGAGCCAGAGTATTGCTAATTCATTAAACTGGTGAGTACTTGCATTTTTGATTCTCTTGCCTCAGCTTCCCAGAGTGCTTGCATTGTAGCCATGTGTCACCCTGATTAAATAGTATTCAGAGGAAATGTATTTACTTGGTAGATCAATTTGATAAGAATTGCCATCTTAACAATATTAAGTCTTCCGATCTGTGACCAAGTAATATCTTCCCATCTATACATTTTTTCAGATTTTTTATTAGTGTATGTTTGAATTACGTAATGATTGCTTTCCTTGTGGAAGGCATGTACATGTACACATTCCAATTCCCTTTTTTTTCTTTTTCCTCTTCTCCTCATGCCATCTCTTGATCCCCTCCCCAGTTTAGAAAATTTTACCTTCATACTTACTATTATCTACCTATCATTTTGTTCTTTATATTTTGAAAGTTTTGTATCAGAGTGAGCATGTGATATTTAAGCTTCTGTGTCTAAATTATTTCGCTTAGCATCATAGTCTCAAAATGCATCCATTTATCAACAAATGCCTCATTTATCCTTATCATGGCAGAGTAATACTCCATGGCGCACAAATACATGTTCTTTATCAATTCATTTGTTGAAGTATATATGGGCTGTTGTGAAGATTTAGCTGTTCCAAATTGTGCTATAATAAACATAGGTATATGTTCCTTTTTTTCACTGAGTTATACTATTAGCCCTGTGATTGATATTTCTTGTGTCTACGATGAATCTCCAGGCTTCAGAGCTTTGAAATTTCTTAATCTATACTTTAAGATAATGGTGGTATCTGATTTGTCAGAGATTCCCTTTCCATGTTTGTTTGCTTATTTTATCTAACATCTATTCTAATATCAGCTTCAATTTTTTCTGTACTGTACCTTGGAGAATATAAGAATTCTCTTCTTGCTGCAATTTTGTTAGCCTAATTCTGTGAGTGGTAAAAATAACATATTCTGCTTTTCAGGCTTTAGTCATTTGAAACATTTTGCCTTTGGGTATCTGATACAGATTTATAGCAGTTCTGAAGAAATAACTATTTTCTCTTTAGGGAGAATGAATAGAGGTACCATTTCCTGATCCCCTTCTTCAGTTGCAATGGATTAGCTTGTGGTCTCTGTGGAACTGGACCCTACCAGTCAAATTGTGTTTCCATAGGGGAGATATAGCATAACAGACCTATGGATTTTTTTATTTTTTTATTTTTTGCCCCAAGAAACAGTTCCTTATTGCCTTCTC
>PVLD010019916.1:0-35125 GCA_004027595.1 Dinomys branickii
TGTTTCTAAAATAAAAAAAAAAAAAAGAAATGAGAAGTAAGTCTGTATATGACGACACAGGGCACACTGCTGCCATGGAACTCTATTATGTCATGAGATTACAAATAGATTTAAGAGGGAGTGGATGTTGCACTAACTATATTTCTTTGCATTTTCTGGCTGTTGAGCATGATGTTTTATTATTGGTGGACAATGATTATGCTATGTTGATCAGTGAAAATAAGAACCAGACAGTAATCATAGAAAATGGTGTTTTTATTTCTCTTTCTTTCTGCTTAATATAATATGTACAAAATTATAGGGTTATAGGTATAATAATAAAGGGAGAACCAAATCAAATTTTAAAAAATCTATAGTTAATACATAAAATATAGTCAATACATTGAATTAACACATAAAATGTTTATTCTGATAGATAAAATTTCTGCATGTGCTTTGTGAGCAATTAATATTGTTATACAGTAATAATAAATCTCCAAATACTATCTTGCCAAAAATTGACATTAAACAAATTTATACAATGTAGATTTATATACATACTTATTGATCTATAAATTCAACAGGTAAGTGACAATTCATTTTTATATGAAGCAGTTGTTTTTCATCTGTCAATAGGAATAAAAATGTATCCACTGTTACTATTTTTAAAAAATTGTAACATCATATTATTCACTTAAAATACAAATTGCCTTCTTTTTTTGTTTTAAAAGTGAAAGAACAGAAACATTAGCAAACAGACAAAGTAGCACAAAAACAGTACAAAAACTGAATTATAGATAAGGTGACAGGGAATTACCCATGGTTATTGTATAACATATTGATAACTTCAAAGTGTATGTTCAGGATAATGCATATAGATATACAAGATTGATCAAACAACTAATCATTGACAGTTTCTTACCATAAAGTGACATGAGTCAATAATGGAACCATGTTAGCCATCCTGCATATACATACATACGTACATAGTTATCCCTTTCTCCTTCCCCTCATCACAGTTGCTCTTTACTTTTGAGCAGTTTCTTTTCATACATCCTATTTTATATTCCCACTTTCAGGTTTTTACACTAATGATACAATATGCTGTTTGCGCATGCACATCTGATTTATTTCACTTATGAGTATGGTCTCTAATTGTAACCATTTGCCTATAAAAGCCTCAAATTAGTCTTAATTTAAAGCTAAGTAATATTCCATTAGGTAAAAATGCAACAGTTTTTCTATCCAGTCCTCTGTGGACAGACATTTGGGCTGCTTCCATGATTTAGCTATTACAAATTGTGCTGCTATAAACATGGGTGCACATACATCACAGTGATATAATGTTTTCATATCTTCTGGGAAAATACCAAGGGGAATAGGTGGGTTGAATGTGACCTCTAGACCTAGTTTGCTGAGGAATCTCCAAACCGATCTCCACAGTGGTTTCATCAGTCTGCATTTCCATCAGCAGTGCGGAAGATTTCCTATTTCTCCACAGCCTCATCAGCATTTGTTATTGGATGATTTCTTAATGATGGCCAATTTTGCTGGGGTGAGATGAAATCTCGATGTTGTTTTTATTTGCATTTCTCAAATGACTAAAGATGTAGAACATTTTCTCATATTTTTATTTGCCATTTGTATTTCTTTATCTGAGAAGTGTGTATTCATCTCAGATGCCCATTTCTGGATTTGGTCTTTGAATTTGGACAGGTTCATGCTTTTTAATTCTTTGTATGTTCTAGATAGAAGACCTTTGTCTGAGGGACAGCCAGCTAGGACTTTTTTCCCAGTTTGTGGGTTTTCTTTTTACTCTGCTGGTGATTTCCTTAGATGTGCAAAAACTTTTCAGTAAGATGAGGTCCTAGTTGTTGATTCTTTTAAATGTTGCCCTTCCAGTTTGATATTTGTTCATGAACTCTCTGCCTACTCCTATGTCTTCAAGATTTTCACCTACTTTCTCTTCCAATAGATTTAGAGTTTCTGTTTCAATTTTGAGATCTGTGATCCATTTTGACTTGAGTTTGGTATATGGTGATAGACTTTAGTCTATTTTCAGTTTTGGCAAGAGGCAAGCCAGTTTTTCCAGCACCATTTATTAAAGAGGCTGTCTTTCTTCCAGTGAGCTTGATTAGCCACTTTGTCAAATATTATATGGCAGAGTGTGTTTGTGAGTGTGGCTGGTCTTCCAGTCTGTTCCATTGGTCCTCAGGTCTGTTTAATTAGTCAGTATCAGGTTGATTTTATTACAGTGGATTTGTAGTATAATTTCAGGTCAGGGATTATGATTCCACCTGAGTTGTCCTGTTTCCCAGAATTGCTTTTGCTATTCTGGGTCTCTTCTGGTTGCAGTTTACTTTGAGGAATGTTTTCTCTAGATCTGTGAGGTATGCTAACTGTAGTTTAATGGGAATTGCATTTAATCTGTCCAAAAATTTTGGTAGTATGGCCATTTTCACAATGTTGGTTCTTCCTAACCATGAGCAAAGAATGTTTTTCCATTTCTTGAAATCCTTTTGATCTTTTATTTCAGAGTACTGTAGTTTTCATTGAATAGATCTTTTACCTCTTTTGTTAGATTGATTCCTAAATATTTCAATTTCTTGGATGCTATTGTAAAAGGTATGGTTTCCTTAATTTCTCTCAGTCTGTTTGTTGTTTGTGTATAGGAATGCTATTGATTTTTGGGTGTCGAATTTGTATCCAGCTACTCTGCTGAATTTGTCAATTAATTCCAGGATTCTTCTTGTGGAGTTTTTGGGGTCTTCCATGTAAAGTATCTGCAAATAGTGATAGTTTTACTTCTTCCTTTCCTATCCTTATTCCTTTTATTTCTCTCTCTTGTATAATTGCTCTGGCTAATGCTTCCAGAACTATATCAAATAGTAGTGGTAACAGTGGACATCCCTGTCTTATTCCTGATATTAAAATGAAAGCTTTCAGTTTTTGTCCATTTAGTATGATGTTGACTATTGGTTTGTCATAGATGGCTTTAATCAGATAGAGGTAGAGGCCATTTATTCCTATTTTTTCTAGGGTTTTTAACGTGAACGCATGTTGGACTTTATCAAAAGCTTTTGCTGCACGTATTGATATGATCATGTGGTTTTTGTCTTTAGCTCTGTTGATACGGTGTATTACATTAATTGATTTGCAAATAGTGAACCATCCCTGCATTCCTGGAATAAATCCAACCTGGTCATGTTGTATAATTTTCCTTATGATTCACTGCATTCTATTTGCTAGTAATTTATTGAATATCTTTACATCTATGATCATTAAAGAGATTGATCTATAGTTCTATTTCTTGTTTGAGTCCTTCTCTGGTTTAGGTATCAGTATAATACTTGCCTCCAGAAATGAGTGAGGGCGAATTGCTTCCTTTTCAATTTCTTTGAAGAGTTTAAGGAGGAGTGTTGGCATTAAATTTTCGCTGAATGTTTTATAAAATTCTGCTGTGAATCCATCAAGGCTGGGGCTTTTCTTTGTCGGTAAGGTTTCAATGACATTTTCAATCTCATTAATTGATATTGGGTTGTTCAGGATTTTTATATTTTGTTGGTTCAACTTTGGTAATCTGTACATTTCTAGGAATCTGTCCATTTATTTTGAGTGTTTTATTCTACTGGAGTAAAAATTCTCAAATTAGATATTAAATATCTTTTGAATTTCTGTGGGATCTGTAGTGATTTCATCTTTTTCATTCCTTATTGCATGAATTTGAGTTCTTTCCTTTCTTTTTTTGATAAAGTTGACTAAGGGGTTATCAATATTTTCATTGTTTCAAAGAACCAATCTTTGATTCATTTAATTTTGTAGAGTTTTCTTCATCTCAATTGCATTAATTTCTGCCCTAAGCTTTATAATCTCCTCCCTTCTTTGGGCTTGGATCTTGACTTGTTCTTCTTTTTCTAAAAGTTTGAGGTGCAGCAGTAGGTTATTTACTTGTTCTCTTTCTGTTTTCTTTCTGTGTGAGTTAATCACTACAAATTTCCCTCTGAAGATGGCTTTCTTTGCATCCCACAGATTCCTATAAGTTGTATTTGCATTTTCATTTGTTTGTAGGTATTTTTAAATTTCTTCTGTGACCCACTGATTATTCAGGAGGTTGTTGTCTAATTTCCAAGTGTTTGTGGAGTTTTTGGGATTCCCTTTGTCATTAATTTCCAATTTCATTGCCCTCTGGTCAGATAATATGCATGGGATAATTTCAATTCTTTTGCCTTTAGGTACGTATGCTCTATGGGCTAGAGTGTGGTCTGTTTTAGAGAAAGTCCCATGTGCAGCTGAGCAAAATGTGTATTCTTATGTTGTGGGGTGGAAAACTCTGTATACATCTACTAAGTCCTCTTGTTCACACATTTGGTTCATGTCTGTTATATCTTTGCTGAGTTTTAATCCAATTGACCTGTCTCTTTGCGTCAAAGGGGTGTTTAGGTTCCCTATTACAATAGTGTTACTGATTATTTGTTTTTTGTGTCTGTTAATATTTGCCTTATATAGTTTGATGCTCCAGTACTTGGTACATACTTGTTTAGGATTGTTATCTCTTCCTCGTGCAGCTTTCTCCTAACTAGTATGTAGTGGCTTTCTTTGTCTCTTTTGTTTGCTTTTGGTTTGAAGTTTATCTTGTCTGCAAACATAATAGCTACCCCTGCTTTTCTCTGGGAACCTGTTGCAGGGAGAATTGTTTCCCATCCTTTGACTTTCAGTTTGTGGATTTCCTTTTGAGTAAAGTGTAGGTTTTGTATCCAGCATATTGCGGGGTTTTGTCTCTTAGTCCACTCTGCCAATCTGTTTCTTTTGACTGGTGAATTGAGGCCATTTACATTAACGGTTATAACTGTTGTACACTGGCTTATTCTTGTCATGCTGTTTACTTGCTGTTGCTTTCCTACTTTTCCTGTTTAATTGCTTGTTCTGCTTAAGGGTTCCCTTCTATTATTGTTCTTGAGATTGTGGTCTCTTTTCTGTCTAGCATATCTTTTAGTACTTTTTGTAATGTTGGTTTGGCACTCATGAAATTCTTCAGTTGTTCGTTGCATGAAAATACTTTATTTCTCCACTGAATTTGAAGGATAGTTTTGCAGGATACATCAGTCTAGGTTGGAAGCTGTTTTGTCTCAGAATCTGTAACACCTCACTCCAAGCTCTTCTTGATTTCATGGTTTCTGTTGAGAAGTCTGCTGTGATTCTGATGGGCTTTCCTTTATAGGTGATCAGTTTCTTTTCTCTAGTAGCTTTTAATATTGTGTTCTTTTGCTGAATATCTGGGATCTTGACTATTATATGTCTGGGGATGGTTTTATTTGGGTTTGGCTCATTGGCGTTCTGTATGCTTTGTTTACCTGCACATCAGTATCTTTTACCATGCGTGGGGAATTTTCTACTATTATTTCTGCAAATATAGATATGTGTGTACAACAAATCTGCTTTGAGTGGAGCACTGTCCACTTAAAATAAGACATCAATCTTTATTATCACATATTTAGGTGAAATTGATTTCAGAAATTGTAATTACAGAATTAAAACTGGCTACTAAAATCTAGGATGTAGGAAAATATTTTATGCTTATATGTGCATTTCTCTTAACATAGTTCTAATTTTAAATAGTAGTATGATTTATAATTATTAACAGCAATAGATGATAATTACTGGGTTGTTACCATATGCTGAGTAGAGTGCTACTTGCCTGAAAAACTATCACTTTTTAAATATCATAGCTTCTTTTGTTTTCAGAAATTGCACACTAGTTTTTCTTTTAGAACATATTTTCTTTACTCTGATTATTTTAATGATTTAACAATAATGAAGGTAGAATTGAGTCAGTCTGCACCTCTCAGTGTCACACAGCAGCAAGAAATCACTCAGTAACATTGTCTGAAATCCAGGGAATCTACCTAGTATTAACAAGGATAATTTTTGCTTAACAAATAATTAAACATGTAAGTGAAGGCAGTCATACGTATAATTCTAAACTAGGGTTTGTAATTTTGTGTGAAATTTATTATTCTGTTAGTCACAATTAGGACTTTTGAAAATTGAAAGAAAAAACTCAAAATCCAATTATATATCAACTCCCTCAAAGTTTAGAGAGTGTATTTGCAGTTTATTGCCATTTACACATTTCCAGTCAAGAAAGGCGTATTTTACGTTTTTCCCCATTTCTAGGGATGGCTCACAAATCACACCAAAATAATTACTTATAACTTAGGCAGTTCCTAACCTTTTAGATAAAAAAAAAATCCTCTTAATACTTTACACAAAAATTTGTACTCCAGAATCACGGATGCCAGGACTTGACACACTGCTTAGTTCATTCCTTCTGGCAGTGCACACTGAGTCTAAGAAACACTGGTTTGGGTGATTTTTATGTGGACACTTTTCTTCATGGTGGGACAAACACAATAAAGCAAACATAATCAAACCATAAGACTAAAAGTGACAGCAGGAGACATTTCACCTCTTGACAAAAACATCTCATCATATTTTTTCCATATTAAAAGCTTTTATTACAATAACCAATTGTACTACCTCACATACTTTGGTTTTTACCACTATGAACAATTCTGAAAACTTCAGCATCCGAGAGACAAATTCTACTTTCATTTTACTGCTTTTTCTTTCATGCATCAGCATTTGTGAACATGAAGCCAGCTTATATTCACAGTCTAGTGCAAATAAAACAGATGGACTGAGATAACTGTATTCACAAATGGCTAATTCTAAGGAGTCAAATCAATTGAATTTACATGATAGTCATTATAATATTGCTTCCAAATTTCATCACTTAGAAAGTATTAACAAAGTAGAAAATACAAAATGATACCTATGATGTCTGTGTTCATTAGGTTTTCTACATGCGTTCGCTAAGTAAGTGTCATAGCTCAGTTATGCAACTGACATTAAATGAGAATTCTGTCCATCTGTTGGATCCTACTTTAAACAGGATCATTGGAGAAAATAAACTTATAATAGCATATGGTAACTAAGTTCAGTGTGGATTTTCCAGTGCATTAATTCTCTTAGAGAAGTTTCTTATATAAACACAACTGCTGATGAACCAGTTTCCTTTCTATCATGGATTTTATTTAAAAGGAGGGAAGGAAGCTGACATTTGCCTATTTGATTCAGTTTTGTGAAGTAATGGACATCTTACTGCATGACCTAGAATAGAGCCACAAACATGCTGGATATTATATTAAGAATATGAGGGACCTCACTTACTGACTTTTTAACTTTTTAAAGCACTTGTCTGTTTAAAGCGGGGCTTATTCTTATATTAAACAGATATATGTTCATCGAAAAAACAGAAGGTGGACTAAATTTAGAACATAGGTTTAAAAGGTCCTAATAATCCAAAGCAGAATTTAAAATTGAGAAATATTAAATATGAGAAGATAGGAAGAAAGAATAAACAAATAATTAAATGTTCTCACCTATCTCCGACCTCATTTATTTTTGTACGCCTCCACAGACAAATGTAGACATGTATATGTATATGTATATGCCAAGACAAATTTTAAATGTTTCTTCCACACTGCTTCTCATTAACACAGATCTCTCTTCGCCTAAAGGTACACCCACATGTTAGTGTTGCTTCTGTCACTATACCACTTACCTTGACTAAAATCTGCAAAACATCTCAGAAATACACTTGAGGCTAGAGCACCAGTGATGCAGTAGATTGTACAAAAAGTCAAATGTAAATCATGAGAGACCATAAATTAAGCACAAGTAACCCAATTGTTTCACTCCAACAATAATGGAAAGAAGCAAGTCTTTAACACTGTAATAATTTTCATCATTTTCTTGCTTACTTAATGTTCGCTAATGTCTTCACTGACAATGTAGTTAGGATAGTTACAGATATCGTGCTCCAGTACGTATCCCCAAAACACAGGCACAGAGAAGCAGGCCGGCGAGTGAAGCCAGAGGGGAAGGCAAATATCGGTCTATATTCAGTGCTTTGTTCCTTCCATCTTCCTTTCTCTCCAATGTACTAATGTGTAGTATAATGTCATTAGCAGAAGAGTTTTCATATCTTATTTTTTAAAATACACTCATCTGCTTTGGTCTGTCAGATGCTGACTTGACTAAGTGGTCCTTTTACTAGCACAATAAGTAGCATCTATGTCTTCTGAGAGAGAGAGAGCAGAGAGTGTGTGATAAGGAATGAGAGAAGCAGAGAGAGGGACAGGAGGGAGGAGAGTACTGTGCTTAGTATCTTGACTGTGCTACTCCTTAATGTGAGGCCTAAACATAGCATCCTCTCCCCCAAAAGACAACATGTTCCCTCCACATAAACTGTATCTGAGGTCTTCATCCTGTCTGCATCCCAAACCTAACCACAACATCCTTCTTCCTCAGACAGACTGTAAGCCACAACCCTAAGCACAAATCCCAGTGACCTACTCAGTCCTAGCTGCAGCACCTACCACTACAAGCCTGATTAGGCCGGAGACTCCCAGCATGGCCCCTACCCTCTTCTGCTTCCACTGGGGCCAATAGCTGGACTCATGACTCAGCTGTATGGTCGCGGGAGAGAGTAAACTTCCACTTTAAATCTTCCTACAGGTGGTCACTGTGTTGGCTTCACCAGTCTTTTCTGCCCGGACACTGACACCCAAACAAAGAGGAGAGTCAAGGGAGGGACTGCAGGAGGGAGCCAGCAGCTAAGCGGTGGCCTGGCACAAGACAGGCTGCTGACATTTCCATGCCGTAAACAGGGGAAGGAATGCAGCTGAAGACTTTCTGAACAAAATCTCTACTGCACAAGAAATAACTTCAAGAATCAACAAGTGTGATTATCTTAACAGAAGAGGAAACAACCAACAGCGAAGAGACATACTACCGAATGCATGAGCTGCTTCTCAGGCAGAGGTCTGATATCTACCGTACATGAAGAACTCAAAAGTTTAGACAACCAAAAATACAAAACCACAATAAAAATATGAGCATTGAAATGAAGAGATGTTGGGCCGGGGATGTAGCTCAGTGACACAAGCGCCTGCCTCGTGAGCGCAGGGTCCTGAGTTTGATTCCCGGTACAAAAAGTAAATAAATAAATGAAATGAGATGTTTACAAAGGAGATAAAAATGATTGACATGTGTATTAAAAATGTTCAGCATTTTTAGGGTTTAGAGATAAGCAAATCAAAATGACATCAAAGTTCTGATTACTCCAGTGACAATGGCCATTATAAAGGCCTCAAATAAGAACAAATGGTGACAACATTGTGAGAAAAACGGAACACTTATATACTGTTGCTGGAAAAGAAAAGTAGTATAACCATTTTAGAGATTGATATAAAGATTTCTCTAAACACTCAAAATAGAAATTCCATTAGCTTCAACTATATGTTTTCTGCTTATTATCCTAGAAGAGCTGACATCACCTTGCTACAATGACATATGAACACCTGTGCCTGCGCAGCAACTCACAATGGCTAAGCCATGACAACAGATGCGTGAATAAAGAAAATGGGACAGTGCGTAAGCATGATGGAGAGCTATTTTGGCCATAACAAATAATAAATTTGACTCATTCGTAGGAAAATGGGTGGACCTTGAAACCATAATGCTAAGTGGAATGTCTATCAACAAAAGTTAAATATAATATGGTCTCTAATTTGACAGACCCAAAATACAAACAATTTAGAGAACAACTTAAGAAACCATGTTAACAAACCAAGGGGTAAACTGCAGAGATGAGAAGGACAACTGGACATAGAGAAACAAGGAAATTTCAGAGACTGACGCAGTGAAGATGATCAGGATGAGACATACATGTAAACACACACACACACACACACACACACACACATATATGCATACACATTACACAACTTATGTAATGCATGTATATACATAATAAATATTATATACACATTTAATATAGGTATATATGTTGTATATGTAAAACACACATATGTAGCACATATTAAATATACATGTAATATATATATTATATATGTAATATATCTCTATCCCACAAACTGAATACAATCAGTATATATTGCACACATGTATTCAAAACCAAAATTCAGATTCCACTCTAAAAATTGCTAGAAATGATAGATTGAGAAAGGGCACCAGAAAAATTATGAATATATAAAAATTAACATTTTTATATACCAATAACAGACTTGCTAAAAATTGATCAAAAAGCAATTCCATTGGCAATTAAGCTTAAACACTTGGAAGAAATTTAACTAAGGAAATGAATAAGCTCATTAATAAAAACTGCAAAATATTGATATAGATATCATAGAATACACAACAAAATGGAAAGGATGCTATGCACCTAGATCGGAAGAGATAATATTGTTAAACCGTTAATACTACCCAGTGCAATTCACAGAATCAATAAAGCCACACTAAAGTACCAATAACATTCTTTACAGAACTAGGAAAAACATTCACAAAATTCATTTAGAATCACAAAAGCCCCAAAATAACCAAAGAAATCCAGAAGAGGGCTGCACAGAACCTGAAGAAATCACAATGCTTCTTGGGGTTTAGATCTAAAACGGTCCGAAAAGTCTTGTGCATTCAGTGTTTGGGTTTTGTGAAGGTGATTAGGCCAAGTGAAATACGTACAAAACATAATGCAAGAAATTAGGAAATTACTGGAAGAAATTATAGGGGAGACTCTAAGAAATTAGGATATGCAAAGATTTTATTGAATAAGGCAATAAAGCAGTAAATGGAAGTATAACAAAGAAAACTCCTTAAGACTAAGGAAACAATAGCGAACAAACTATACAATGAGTGAAAATATTTGCAAATTATACATCAGAAAGAGATTAATATGGAGAATGTATAAAGCCAAAAAGAACTTTATTACAAAAACTTCGGTTAAAATAGGCTCTGGATGTTTCACAAGGGAAGAGAGATACATGAAAGAGTGCACAACCTTGCAAAAGTATCAGGAATCTATAAATCAAAACCAGAAAGTGCTGTATATATAAGATTTCACATTGAATTCCTTTATCTGACAATAATACATAATAGCCAGAATATGTAAAGGAACTCAATCCCACAGCGAAATAAGAAAAGAAAACCAGAATAATCCGATTTAAAATGGACAAATTTTCAAAATGCGTATTTCTGCAAAGATAATAGACAAATGGCCAACAAGTATATAAAATATAGTTCAACACCACTAGTCATTAATAAAATAAGGGTCAAAACCACACTGACATCACACTATGAAGATCTCTTGTTGAGAAAACAAACTTTGATGAGGCTGCGTAGAAAAGGGAGTCATCTACTGTGCTGGCTCAGTGGAAAGCAGGCCGGACGCACTTTAAAGAACTAAAAAGAGAGCTGCCGTGCACAGCTGTCAGTCTCATGCCTGGCGTGGATCTGTAATAAATGCATTCATTATACCAAAGGGGTAACTGTGTGCCCATGCTTACTGAGGCACAATTTACAGTAGTCCAAATTCAGAGCCAATAGACAGGTCCATCAACAGAAAAGTGGACCTCACGCACAATATACAAAGAAATATTATTCATTCAAACAGAGAAATATCACTTGTGACAACATGGACAGAATTAGAAGATTTGAAGTGAAAAAAGTTAAGCATAGAAATGCAAATGTTTCATGTTCTAATTCATTTTTTAGAAGTTAATTGCCACATGAAAGTACAAGGTAGAATAGATGTCAGTAGAGGCTCAGTGAAAATAAAGAAACAGGGAGATACCTGGGAAAGGATGCGAAAATTCAGAGGTGGAGTGAGAGTCTAATGTTGTAAAGTACATTAGGGTCCCTGCAGTCTACAACAATTAGATGTTTCAAAACATAAAAGAGTTTTAACAATGTCAACACAAAGAAGTGTTAATATTTGAGAAGCTAAAATGGTTATTTTCCTGAATTAATCATTACATATTGCATATATTTTTAAATTCAAGATTATATTCCATAACTTGTTAAAGAGAACAAACAGATCAGCTATAAAGGAAAGCCCAGGGGAATCATGGCAGATTTCTTAACACAAATCATCAAGTCAAGAAGAGCTTGGAGTGAAGTATTACAGGTCCTGAAAGAAAACAACTTCCAATCATGATTGATGTACCTATAAAAATTATCCTTCAAAATTAATGGAGAAATAAAATATTTCCATGATAAAGTACAACAGAAGAAATTCAGGAGCACCAAACCAATCCTACAAAGGGTAGTAAAATATATTCTAGAAAGAGATAAAAATGATCATAATTATAAGAAAAGCATTAGAAAGGAAACACCAAGCAGAGTTAGCAGTTAGAGGGAGAAAGTAGGAAATCAACAGCAGAAAATTAACGTGACCAAGATAAGGCAATGCATATTAGCTAAAACTATCAGTATGAACAGTCTCAATTCACCAATCTAAAGAAGCAGACCAGCAGAATAGATCAAAAAACAAAATCCAAAACTACACTGTATACAAGAAACACATTTAATACAAAAGGAAATTCACAGAATAAAAGTAAAAGTATGGCAAACAATACTCCATATGACAGGAACCAAGAAAAAATTGAGAGTAACTATTCTGTTTGCAGATAATGTGAACTTCAACCCAAGAATGATCAAGACAGATAAACAAGGTCACTACATACTTGTTAGGAGAAAATTGCAAGAGGAAGAAATAGCAATCATAAATATCTATGCACCAAATATAGGAGACCCAACAATATAAGATAAATTTTAACACATGGGAAAAAATAAAAAAGCAGTAAAACAATCATAGCAGGGAATTTTAATACTCCATTGTCACAACGAGACAGGTCAGCTAGACAAAAATTCAGAGAAGAAATAACAGAATTAAAACAAACTTGTGAATAAATGGACTTAGTAGATATTTACAGAGGGTTTAACACAAAAACGTTAGAATACACATTCTTCTCAGCTGCACATGGCACATTCTCTAAAATAGATCATATACTAGCCAATAGAATATGATTAATTAAATGCAAAGGAATTGAAATTATCCCATGAATACTATTGGACCATAGTGCAATGAAATTGGAAATTTATGATAAAAGAATTTGCAAAAATTCCAAAAACACATGGAAAATAAATAAAACCCTCCTGAACAACCACTGGCCTACAGATGAAGACATTAAACAATATTTACAGTCAAATGAAAATACAGATAGAATTTAAAAGAACCTGTGAGATGCAATGAGAGCAGTACTCGGAGGGAAATTTATAGCAGTGAATTCCCATATCACGAAAACAGAATCAGCACAAATAAAGAACATTAGGCTATACCTCAATCTTCTATTAAAAGAAGAGCAAGTCAAGCCCAAAGACCAAAGAAGGTAGAAAATTCTAAAAATCAGAACAGAAATTAATGCAAAGGAGACTATGAAAACAATACAAAAATTAATGAATGAAAGAGTTGGCTCTTTCAAAGAATAAATAAAATAGATGAACCGCCAGCCAACCTTATTAAAAAAGAGAAGAAAAAACTGAAATACATGCAATAAGATATGAAAAGGGTGACGTCCCTATGGGTCATGTAGAAATTCAGATCATCAGTGCCTACTGTGAAAATCTTTACTCTCATTGGATAGAAAACAGAGAAGAAATGGACAGATTCCTAGATATGCATGAATTATCAAAGCAGAGTGAAGATACAAAAATCATGAATAAATAAATATCAACCAGCAAAATTGAAAATGAAATAAAAAACTTGCCAAGGAAGAAAAGCCCAGGTCCTGATGGATTCCCAGCTGAATTCTACAGAAATTTAGAGAATATTCAACACCATTTCTCTTCAAACTCTTTAATGAAATTGGAAAAGGAGGAATTCTCCCTAACACATTCTTGGAGGCAAGTATTTCTCTGATAACAAAACCAGAGAAAGCCAAAGTAAAAAAGAGTACTACAGGCCAATTTACCTAATGAATATAGATGAAAAAGTTCTCAATAATACGCTAGCAAACAGAATGCAGTAAATCATCAAGAACATTATTCATGATGACCAAGTGGGATTCATCTCAGGAATGCAGAGATGGTTCAATATAGGCAAATCAATTAATATAATACACCATATCAACAGAGCCAAAGACAAAAATCATATAATCATCTCAATAGATGCAGAGACTTGATAAAGTCCAACACTAAATAGTGGGAAAAAAAGCTACAGAAAATAAGAATAGTTTACCTCACTCTGGTAAAAGCCATGATGATAAACCAATAGCCAATATCATGCTAAATGGATCAAAACTGAAATGGACCAAACTTTCACTTTAGAATCAGGAAAAACACAAGGAATCCACTGTCACCAATGCAGTTCAATATAGTTCTGGAAGCATTAGCCAGAGCAATTAGACAAGAGAGAGAAACAAAGGAATAAAGATAGGGAAGGAAGAAGTGAAATTATCATTATTCAGAGATTATGTGATAGTCTACATAAAAGATCCCAAAACTCCACCAAAACCCTTTTTGAATTAATAACAAAATTCAGTATTATAGATGGTACAAAGTCGACACTAAAAAATCAATAGCATTCCTGGACCAAAGGAAAAACAAACACTAAGAAATAAATTAGGGAAACCATAACTTTCAGAATAACACCTACAAAACAAAATACTTAAGAATCCATCTGAAAAAGGAGTAAAAGATCTATACAGTGTAAATTACAGTACTCTGAAAAAAGAGACTGAAGAGGATTTCAGAAAATGGAAGGATAATCCTTGCTCGTGGATAGGAAGAACCAACATTGTGAAAATTGCCATACTCCCAAAGTTGTGGTACAGATTCAGTGCAGTCCCAATTAAAATGTCATTAATATCCCTCACAGATGTAGAGAAAACATTCCTGACATCCATCTGGAACCAGAAGACGCCTAGAATAGCAAAGCATCCTGGGCAACAAAGGAAAGAGAGAAGGCATCACAATTGCTGCCTTAAAATTATACTACAAATCTACTGTCATAACATCATTGCATGGTACTGGCAAAAAAAGGCCTGAGGATCAATGGAACAGATTTGAAGATGCAAACACAACTACAAACACACTCATCCACCTTATATTTGATAAAGGAGCCACCCATGTTCCCTGAAAGAAAGATAGCCTGTTTATTAAACAGTGCTGGAAAAACTGCCTTTCTAAATGAAAACTAAAACTAGACCCATGTCTATCACTATGTACTAACTAAAGTAAAAACGGATCAAAGATCTAAATATTAAAGCAGAAATGCTAAATCGACTGGAAGAGAAAGTAGATAGAAATCATTAAGACATAGGGGTAAGCAAAGAGTTCATGAACAAAAACAGAACTACACAGAAAGTACTTCACAGAATCAATAACTGAGATTTCCTGTTATTGAAAAGTTTTTGTACATCAAAAGAAATCATGAACAGAGTAAAAATAAAACTCATGAATTGGGGAAAAAAATCAGTCACCTGTCCATCAGTCAAAGATAATTTTTAAAAAATTAGACCCACAAAATTCAAAGACCCAATCAGAAAATGGACATCTGAGATCAGTACACACATTTCAGATGATGAAATGCAAATGGCACGTGAATATATGAAAAAATGTTCAACATCATTGGTCATTAAAGAAATGCTAATTAAAACAACACTGAGATTCCATCTCATCCCAGAAAGAATGCCTATCATCAAGAAATAAACCAATAACAAATGCTTGAGGGGCTTGGGAGAAAAAGTAACCCTTCTCCACTACAGGTGGGAGTGCAGGTTAGTGAACAAACTGGAAATCAGTCTGAGTATTCCTTTAAAAACTGGGATGGGATGTCCCACTTAACCCAGCTATTCCCCTTCTGGGTATTTTCCCAAAAGAATTAAAAAATATCATACCACAACAATATACGTTCACCCACGTTTTAGCAGCACAGTTTGTCATAGCTAAATCTTTGAAATAACCCAAATATCCATCAACTGAGCAATGGATAAAAAGATAAGGTACTTTTTTACAATGAAGTATTACTGAGCTATAAAAATGGATAAACTTGAGGCTTTTATAGGTAAATGGATGCAAATAGAGACCATACTCATAAGTGAAATAAATTGGACCCACATGTATAAACATCAAATTATTTCCCTTGCACAAGAACCTGAAAGAGTAAATGAAACCCAAAATGTACAATAGATATTGTGAAAGGGAAGGAAATTGTTCAAAGGGAGGAAACAGCTGGGAGGAGGGAAAAGTGAAAAAGAAAGAAGAAAGGGGAAAGATATGTGTACATAGAAGAATAGCTAACTGTACTGCTGATGTCTAACCATTTATTGAAAGAATTAATGCTTAAATTTTTATCAATTTTGTGTTATTATATCTGGTAATTTGAACAACTAATTTGAAGACAACAATATGTAATCTAACAACCATTTGTGAATTCCTACCATATTGTTTAGTGTTTGTATTGTTTCTTATGTCTTTTGTTATTAATTTTTACTATCCTTAACGGTTTGATCAATCTTGCATACTTACATCTGGTAATCTGAGCCACTTCACTGAAGAGAACAACCTAATGTAACAACCATTGTTAATTCCTATCATTTTGTTTTGAAACCATGTATCATTTTTAATGTTTTTGCTTTGTCTTATTTTTGTCTATGTTGTTTGTTGTTTTTTATTCTCTTTAACATAAAAAAGATATTAAAATTTTTAAAAATTTCCTTGACTTGGCCTGTCAAATCCTCATAGCACATTTTAGGAAAGGAGTATTTTTAAGACTTCAGTATAGGAGTGCTGCCAGTAAAAGCATGAAGAATGGCAATAGACCAAAATGCTTCATACCTCCATTTATTAACTCTCCATTTAAGTTCATTGATATTCATTGTAGTCTGGGTTTATGAAGTACAAGTATGTGAAAGAAGTCTATGGTAAAACACAAAACCATATACAGAGAAACACAATGAAATTTTGGAAAGTTATTTTCATATGATGTGTTTTTATTTTAGCTTTAATGAAAAATACAAAATATCAAGTGCTAACATTTTTAAAAGAGAAGAGCTTTTTCTCTATCACAGATACTTTTATATTTTTAAATGCTTATTGAAGAAAAAACTACAATCAGCCCAAAGTGTACTTGATAGATGCAGCCCGTTAGGATTCTGACACTGGGATAGAGAAACGCACTGAAATCAATACAGAGAAGTGACAGGAAAGCACAGCGCAGACAGGCCCGCAGTTCCCAGGGATTTTCTTCAAAATTACCACTGAATTCTGTATTATCTCCTACAGGTTTATAGTTTGTAACAATATCATTTTAAAAAATAAACTGTTTAGAAGGAGATTTTATTTTCAATGCATCAAGGGAGGTTTTCTGTATTGCTCTTGTAAGCTAAGGAAACTAAAAATATATTTGTCAAGCAATATAAAACAATTAATTTCATAAGACATTATTAAATAGTATAATTCAGCAGCCTGAAGGCTTATTTTAGCGTTTAACTGAAGACTTGTTAAGAGTTTAATACATTACAGAGTAAATGAAAATAAAGGCAAAATAAAGAAAAGAATTGGATTTATGAAATTTATCCTAGAATACTTAAATAGTGGCATGTGTACACATATACATACATGCATACCTACATATACACACTGCCAAAAGGAATAATTTCTCTGTACAAACAGGAAGATACGGGAATAGACAATGAGAACATAGAGATCATAGTAACAAAGTGAAAAAATGCAGTGCAGTAATTGCTTTCCCGAGAAAGCCAGGGGAAGAGAATTGTACATTTTAAGACATACCTACAACAAAGAACACGTAAAAAGCAAGGAACGCAGTCAGACAGTTCGCTAGGGGATTACAAGCTTGGGCTTCCAAGTTTCACTCCGTTGACTTTTATTAGTATTCTTTGCTCCCATGCAAAACGAAAACAGAGCTGCTTGAGAGCATTTGACCAAAGCTGAATTCTGAATCCAGCACTCCTACAAACGTGAGCAGTGCCCTTCCCAGGGCTGGAGATGTCCAACTAACGTGGGGAGCAGTGCTTGATAACTTCCAGCCCAGGCAGGGAGTCCAAAGGAAGTAATTCAGAGTGATTCAGTGGCGCCTTTCATCACCAAAGCAAAATTTCCCAGATGACAAGTTAAGGAAGAATGAAACAGAAAATAAGACCAATTAGAAAACAAAAGTAGCAAGAGAAAAAATAGCAATAATAACAACAAAGGCAGTGTAACAACACCACTACCAATAAAAATTAAAAGCCATAATAACATGGTTATATTACACTATTTTCCATGTATGGACAACTTATCATAACAGAGATTATTATAAACACTTCATATGTTGTTAATACATTTAACATTCCACACAATTGTGGAAGGAAAACAATGATTTCTTTCTTCTTCTATTAAATCTCTTGGAACAGAGATTAATCATACTCTATTAAACCTCTCAAAACTGTATTATTGATAAAGAATGACATTATTTCAAAGATAAGAGGCACAAGTAGGAAAATGTTACTTTGGTTTTATTAAAGTATGTAGAATATTTTAATACCTTCCATAAATCAACATGAAAAATAGAAAATAGTCCATAGATAATTAGTTCTGTAAAAAAATTTTAATCTCTGCAGTTTAAGATCTTTGCCCTTTTCCTTTTAAAATGCATTTCAAAATCTTTTCTTTTAAAATGCATTTTAAAATTTAAGACACATTTCTATACTTGCATACACATATTTGTATGAGAACACACACACACACAAACAAATACACACATACAATTATGACCCAGATTACTTGTTTCAAGTGTATCCTACATGGCTATGCTTAAAAATGCTAATTGTATTGGAAACAATTTTTATTTGACATGATATTGAAGAAACATTACAGTCTCTCTCAAAACTATAGATGGAATGAAGAGCTTGTTTTCCTCTTTATTTTAAGGAAAGTAGTAAGAAAAAGAACAATAGCAACATACCAATATCACAGACAAAAACAAAACAAAGCAAGAACTTTAAAAATGATACAAAATGTCAAAACAAAATGATAGGAATTAACAGTGGTTGTTATATTACATATTGTTATCTTCAACTACATTGCTAGGATTGCCAGATATAAGAATGGAAGATTGTTCAAACCATTAAAGAGAATTAAAAAAATTAATTATTAAATCATTTTTTAGAGAAAATACAGCTTCACTACACAAGATGGTAGGAATGCACCAATAGTTGTTCTATTGCACATTATTGTCTTCAAATCAGTTGATCACATTACCAGATAAAAACATGCAAAATTGGTTAAAATATAAAAAACATTTTCAGCATTAACTGTTCCTTGCAATATACCATCAGACATCAGTACAGTTATGCCAGCTATCCATATACATATATATACATATGTATACACACATATATATATATATAAATATCCTTCCTTCTTTTTATCTTTTCCTTCTTTCCCTCATCCCAGTTGTTCCTTTCTCTGAACAATTTCTTTCCCTTTCTTATCATCTAATGCCCGTTATGGGTTTTGTTTACTTTTTCAGGTTCCTACATCAGGGAGACAATAAAATGTTTGCACATGATTTATTTCACTTATCAATATGGTCTCTAGTTGCATCCATGTACCTACAAAAGTATTGTGTTTATACTTTTTATAGATGAGAAATACCTCATTGTTTAAAAATACATCATTTTTATCCATTCCTCAGAGGATGGGCAATTGGGTTGTTTACAAGATATAGCTATAACAAATTATGCTGCTATAAACATGTGTGCACATATGTCACTGTGGTATGATGTTCTTACTTCTACTGGGAAAATGCTCAGAATGGGAATAGCTGGTTTTTCTAATCCAAGTTTTGTGAGGAATGTCCAAATTAATTTCCAGTGTTTCACCAATCTACACTCCCATCAGCAGTGTAGTAGGGTTACTTTTTCCCCATAAACTTTCCAGCATTTGTTATTGGTTGATTTCTTGATGATAGCTATTCTTTCTGTGGTGAAACAGAATCTCAGTGTTGTTTTAATTTGCATTTCTTGAATGATTAATGATGTTGAACATTATTTCATGTATTTATTTGCCATTAGTGTTGCTTCATCTGAGAAGTGTGTATGCATGCCTATTTTTGGACTGGGCTGTTGAAATTTCCAGGTCTGATTTTTTAAATTATCTATATGATCTAGATAAAAGTCCTTTGTCTGAGGGGAAGTTGGCTAAAACTTTTTCACAATTCATGCGTTTTCTTTTCACTCTTTTGGTGATTTCTTTTGATGCGTAAAACTTTTCAAACGTTGAGATCCCTGTTGTTGATTCTTTCAAGTATTTCCCATGTAGTTTTGTTTTTCTTCATGAATGCTCTGTTTACCCTTACATCTTCAAGGATTTTACCTGCTTTCTCTTCCAGTAGATTTAGCATTTTTGTTTTAATACTTGGATCTTTGATCCATTTTGACTTTAGTTTAGTGCATTGTGATAGACATGGTCTAATTCTAGTCTAATGTGGGAGCCAGTTTTTCCAGGAGGATTTATTAAATAGCCTATCTTTCTTCCAGTGGACATGTTTGTCCCCTTTGCCAAGATAAGGTGGCTGAGTATGTTTGTACTTGTGTCTGCATCTTTGAATGTCTTCAACTGAGATTTAGGTCCATATTTCTGCCACTATCATGCTGATTTTATCACAGTATCTTTGTAATATAATTTTAAGTCAGCAATGGTGATGGTTCCTGTCTTCCATTTTTCAACAAGAGTTGCTTTTGCTATCTAGGCCTCTTCTGGTTCCACATGAAACTTAGGAATGTTTTCTCTAGATCTGTGAGGTATAATAATGGCATTTTAACTGGGATTGCATTGAAACTATACAACAATTTTGGGAGTATGGCCATTTTCCCAATGTTGGTTCTTCCTATCCATGAGCAAGGAATATCTTTCCATTTTCTGAAATCCTCTTTGATCTCTTTTTTCAGAGTACTGTAATTTTCAATGCATAGATCTTTCACTTCCTTTGTTAGATTGATTCCTAGGTATTTCATTTTCTCAATGCTATTGTGAAAGGTGTGGTTTCCCTAGTTTGTCTCTCAATTTGTTTGTTCTTTGTGCACAAAAATGCTATTGATTTTTGAGTACTCACTTTGCATCCAGCTAGACTACTGAGTTTGGTTATTAAATCTAAGTCTTTTCGTGGAGTTTCGGGGTTCTTCTATGTAAAGTATCATGCCATTTGAAAATAATAATAATTTCACTTCTTCTTTTCCTTTCTTATTCTTTTTACTTCTCTCTCTTGTCTAATTGCTCTAGCTAAAATTTCCAGAACTATATTGAATAGGAGTGGTGAGAATGGGCAACGTTGTCTTGTTCCTGATTTTAAAGTGAAAGATTTCAATTTTTGACCATTTAGTTTGATGTGAGCCATTGGTTTTCCAAACATGGCTTTGATCAGATTGAAGTAAAGATCATCTGTTCCTATTTTCTGCAGGGTTTCTATGAATGAGTGTTGGACTTTATCAAAGGCTTTTTTTGCATCAGTGGAGATGATCATGTGATTTTTGTCTTTGATTCTATTGATATGGTGTATTACATTAATTGCTGTGTGTATATTGATAAAAACCTGCATTCCTGGAATGAATCTTACTTGGTCTTAGTGTATAATATTCTTGATAATTTGTTTTATTCCATTTACTAGTTTTTTATTGAGAATTTTTGCATGTGTATTAATTAGGAAGTTTGGCCTGCAGTTCTCCTTTTTGGTTGGATCTTTCTCTGGTTTTGGTAACAGGAACAATACTTGCCTCCAGGAACAAGATGAGAATTCCTTCCCTTTCAATTTCATTAAAGAGTTTCAGGAGTGTTGGCATTAATTCTTCTCTGAATGTCCTATAGAATACAGCTGTGAATCCATTGGGACCTGGGCTGTTCTTTATTGCCAAGTTTTTTATTACATTTTCAATTTCACTGGCTGATATTTATTTATTCGGGATTTTTATAACTTCTTCACACAGCTTTGGTAATTCATGCATATCTAGGAATCTGTCCATTTCCTCTGTGTTTTCCATCTGATGAGAGTAACGATTTTCACAGTAGGTTTTGATGATTGGCTTGCTTACTTTTCTCTCATTGCTGAGACAAAATACCCAACTCCCAAAATGAAAGAAGGAAAGGTTTATTTAGCTTACAATTTGTGGAGGTTTCAGTCCATACTTGGCTGGTTCTGAGGCAGAGTGGCACATAGCAGAGGGCAAACGTACATGGCAGCAGAGCACAGCCAAATCAACCAGCAAAAGGGAGGAATGGCGGCAAGTAGCCTCTTTCCTTCCCTTACATTGTAAACTGCCTACCCACACCCAGGGGGTGTGTAGCTCTCACATAACCTCCATGCCCTCCTCTTCCACAGGCTCAGATGTGTACAAAGTAAGCACCCTGGCTTCCTGCTGAGTCACTCAGCTAAACCTCTAGACTCCCCAAGTTGACACAATGTATTAACCATAACAATAATCTTTTTAATTTCTATAGGATCTGTAGTGATTTTATCCTTTTCATTCCTTCTTACAAGTATTTCAGTTTTTCTTTCCTTTTTTGATAAGGTTGGCTAGGGGTTTATCTATTTTATTTATTCTTTGAAAGAACAAAGTCTTTCATTCATTAATGCTTTGTATTGTTTTCTTTTAGTCTCCATTGCATTAATTTCCTCCCTGAGCTTTACAATTTCCTGTCTTCTTTGGGCTTTGGGTTTGATTTGTTCTGCTTTTTCTAGAAGTTTGAAGTGCAGCCTAAGATTTTTTATTTCTGCTCATTCTGTTTTCCTGAGGTGGGAATTCACTGCTACTCATGTCCCTGAGGACTGCTGTCACTGCATCCCATAGGGTCCTATAAGTTGTATCTGCATTTTCATTTGGCTGTAAATATTGTTTAATTTCTACATTGATTTCATGTGTGGCCCATTGGTTGTTCTGGAGGGTGTTATTTAAGTTCCACTTGTTCATGGAGTTTTTCTTATTTCTTTTATCATTAATTTTCACTTTCATTGCATTATGGTCTGATAGTATACACAGGATAGTTTCAATTCCTTACCATTTACTTAACCATGTTCTATATGCTGACATATGGTCTATTTTAGAGAATGTCCCATGTGCAGCTGAGAAACATTTATATTCTGATGCTGCTGAATGGAACATTCTGTGAAGTTCTACTAAGTCATTTTCTTCACAATGTTGCTTAAGTTCTGTTATTTCTTTGCTGATTTTTTGATGTATCTCTTTGTGACAATGTTGTATTAAAGCCTCCTGTTATGATTGTATTGCTGCTTATTTTGTTTTTCATGCCAGTTAAAATTAGTCTTATTTAGTTAGGTGCTCCTGTATTTAGTGCATAAATGTTTATGATTTTTACCTCTTCCTCTTGAAGTTTTCCCCTCACAAATGTGTAGTAACCTTCTTTACCTCTTTTTATTGTTCTTAGTTTGAAGTTCACGTTGTCTGTAAACAGAATAGCTATACCCACTTTTTTCTCCTTGTCATGTATTATTTTCATCTAATTTTCAGTCTATGAATCTCCTTTCGAGTTAAATGTGTTTCTTGTATACAGCATATAGCTGGATTTTGTTTCTTAATACATTCTGCCAATCTGCTTTTTTGATTGCTGAATTGAGACCATTTACATTGATAGATATAAATGATATATCTTATCTTTGTGATGTTATTTTCCTGCTGATAGTGCCCCATTTTCCTACTGCTTAACTGCTGGCTTGGCTTGGCGGTTTCTTTCTGTTGTTTTTCTTGAAGTTGCGAGGTTTTTTTTTAATCTCTTTCTAGAATATCTTTTAGTCATCTTTGTATATTTGGTTTGGTGCTTGTGAATTTTCTCAATTGTTCTTCATCACGGAAATGTATTTCTCAATTAATTTTGAAGGATAGTCTTGCAGTGTTATGGTTGATACATTGTGTCAACTTGGGGATTCTACAGGTTTAGCTGAGCGACTCAGGAGGAAGCCGGGGTGCTTACTTTGTAAACATCCTGAGCCTGTGGAAGAGGAGGGCATGGAGATTGTGTGTGAGAGCTACACACCCCCTGGGTGGGGGTAGGCTGTTTACAGTGTAAGGGAAGAGAAGAGGCTGCTTGCAGCCATTCTTCTGTTTTGCTCTGTTTGTTCTGCTGTGCTCTGCTGCCGTGAAGTTTGACCTCTGCCTCTGAAGCAGCTAAGTATGGACTGAAACCTCCACAAACTATAAGCTAAATAAACCTTTCCTTCCTTCATTTTGGGCGTTGGGTATTTTGTCTTAGCAATGAGGGAAAAAGTAACCCAGACAGTTTGGTGCTTGTGAATTTTCTCAATTGTTCTTTATCATGGAAATGTATTTTTCAATTAATTTTGAAGGATAGTCTTGCAGGTACATCAGTTTGGGTTGGAATTTGTTTTCTTTCAGGACCTAAAATACTTCACTCCAAGCTCTTCTTGACTTGATGGTTTGTATTGAGAAATCTGCTGTCTTTCTGACGGGTTTTCTCTTATAGGTGATCTGGTTGTTTTCTCTAACAGCTTTTAATATTCTGATCTTTTGTTGCGTGTCTGGGATCTGGGTGCATATTTATTTTGGTCATGGCTAATTGGAGGTCTATATGCTTTACTTTCTTTATGTACAATTCTTATCCTATGCCTAGATAATTTTCTGCTATTATTTATGCAAATACTCATTTTATGTAATTTCTGTTAAAATTTTCTACTTCATTGACACCTATTAACCCTACTGTCTTGGTTAATTTTCTCTAGTTGCTGAGACAGAATACCCAATGCCCAAAATGAAGGAAGGAAAGGTTTATTTAGCTTACAGTTCATGGAGGTTTCAGTCCATACTTGGCTGGTTCTGAGGCACAGTGGCACATGGCAGAGGGCAAACTGTTCAGGGCAGCAGAGCACAGCAAAAACAACCAGAGCAAAAGGGAGGAATGGCTGCCAGCAGCCTCTTTCCTTCCCTTACATTATAAACAGCCTTCCCCCACCCAGGGGGCCTGTAGCTCTCACACAGTCTCCATGCCCTCCTCTTCCACAGGTTCAGGATGTGTGCAAAGTAAGCACCCTGGCTTCAAGCTGAGTCACTCAGCCAAACCTCTAGAATCCCCAAGTTGACACAATGTATCAACCATAACAGCTACATTGTTTGTTTTTCTTTGCTTCATCTTACACTTGTATTGTTATATCCGGATTCCTTGTTATTTTTGGAGATCCTTCATTTCATGCTTGTTAGTGGCAATGATGTCTTCAAGAACTGAAAGTCCATCTTCAGCTTTGTTTAAGCAGTTTTTCCAGCTTTTGATGGAATTTTTAATTTTCTGGATATCTGTTTAAAACTGTTTCATGCTTTCTAGCTCTTTTCTGTATTTTTCACTGAATGTTTCCATGAGTTTTCTATGCTCCTCTATTTTCTTATCAATGTCTTATTGGGTATACTGAGTAATTCTTTCATTATTATTGTCATTTCTTACCTGAGAGATTATTTCTGATGTGATGTCTTCTGTGACCTGATGGATGTGTTTCTTTACTTCACTTGCTAATATTTCAGAAATTTCAGGTATATGACTTCCAAGTTCTTCTGTGTTGATTTCTCTTGGACTTGTTCTGGGTGGGGTAGATGTCTGAGATGGCATTTGGATTGTTATTTTGTCATTTCTGAAGACCCAGATGTTCCCTGGAGCACAGCCTCACTCCCATGATGGTTTGGCAATAGCAGGGCAGGGATCAGAAATTCCCCAGTGCTCAGCGAGGATTCTGTGCTGGTTTGTGGGGTCAAAGTGGGGTCCCAGGTGCCCCCAAAACATTATTTCATTCAGTTGGCTCCCTGGCTTGTGGAGGAGGGGCAGAGGATGCTTCCTGGAATTCCTCAAGCTGTCTGGGTTTCAGCCAGTTATAACAAGGGTGGTAGGGGTGCAGATCATGGTCACTGAGGCTTCAGACATTTCCCAGAACCCACTCAGGTTTACATCCAGTAGGGAAGGATCAGGGCAGAGTCCCCAAATTTACTGACTCTGTCTGGTGTTCAGCTCGGCTCCCATGGGGGTGCTGGTGGTGATGAGAGTGTCCCCTGAGGTCCCAGGTGTCCAGACCTCTGCCTCTCTCCCACACCAGTAGGGGAGGCAGGAGGGAACCTCACTAGGGTTCCTGAAGATGTCAGGGGTTCAATCCCGCTCTCATGGGGATGTGGGGGGCATGGAGGCCCCAGAAGGTGTCCATGGCTCCACCTACCTCTCATGCTGGTTGAGGAAGCATAGGGGTGGCTCACCAGGGTTCCTGAAGTTTTTTGGGGTTCAGCCCAGCTCCCACACTGATGCTAGTGGTGCGAGGATTGGGCACCAAGCAAGAGCTTGTTTTTTTTAGATAAAGCGTCACAGGATAAGGATGAGCTGTGCCATTTTTAGTATGCAAATTTAGGTAATAAATGAGGTGCATATTTCTGATGTTGGTTAATAGTTTTCAAATTGCTTCACGGTCTTTAAACTTTGTAGATTGCCATGCTATTGATGAGATTTGGGTATTATCTATCATCTAGACTGACTTAGAAAACTTTTATAGCTTAAAAGTCTTTCAGTAAGAATGGACCAAGAAACAGTTTGAGAACTGTGGTCCAAATAAAGGGGTTATAAATGTTATGTTTTCTGTCTTGTCGCTTGTCAATGGACTATACTATTTCTCATTTTAACATTAGTTGTTGACATATAGAATTGTTAATTATTTTTTAAAAGCCCAATTATATTTCTGAATGATTTTTAAATATCTATTGCATTTAAAAATTGAATTAATTCCAAAAGGTAGTTGAAATATAGTCATAAATTTAAAATAATAAAGTAAAAATTGCAGGCAAACTAATGTACTATAGTAAGGAAGGATCAATATTATTATTTGTATGTTATTAATATAGAGAGCCTTTCTCGCTTTTGGTCCCAGCCCCAAAAGTTTATATTTGTAATCCATGAAAAGTTATTGGAATCCCAGTGACATAATTCCAATCTACCACTTCCAGTGCAATCCATGGAAAGAATAAAGACACTAAATCATTTTGTAGCTATGGCATACCAAGGGGTTCTAAGTGCAGCGAAAATGATGGCCATGCAGAACAAAGGTCTATACCCAGGACAGAAGCCAGATTTTATCCATATGTGAAGAAAGCAGTGGCTTGAGGATGACTAACTCTGAGATCGGCGGGAAGTATGTGAGTGCTGTGTGAAGCCTGAAATCACCTCTGCAAACACAGAGAGAAGGATAAACAGAAACAATAATTTGCATAAAATAATTGAGATAGTATCTGATGCCTTAAGGTTGATGCTTCAGGTCTGGTATGTAATCTTTCAAGCCCCAGGAAGTCATAGCTCAGCCAACAGTGTAGAGCATGGGCTCACATATCTCACCTCATCCCAGCCCACTTGTGGGAACAATGGGGGTCAGGAAAACATGCCTGCTGTCTTCAAAGACTACCATCAGCACCTCCACTAGAACAGCTAGCCAGATATGCATTATTTAAACCCAAATAAAAGGATAAGGAAATGGTTCTAGCCAGCTGCGCCTGTATCAATGTATGGAAATAGGATTAGGCTGAGCCAAAATGGAGGCAATTGCTCCTCTTTCAAGGGACGTCCCCTACGTGGTCCTCCACAATTAACACATTTAATATTTCCAGCAACTGCAGAAGGAAAGTAATGAATTTTTTTCCATTACTGGATCTCTGCAAACATGTTGGTCTTTGAGACTGCAATGGTAACACAACTTTGGAAGTTCTCTTTTCCTGATACCTGATCCCCTCTTTTTCCTGAAAATGCACTGTTAATATAAAAATCACACACAGACACACACAGACACACACAGACACACATAGACACACACAGACACACACACACACACACACACACACACACACACACATTCTTCTATGGGAAATTAGTTATTGAGAATACGATTCTCAGAAAACTACTGAATAGATTATTATAATACATTAATAATTTTGAATGATGGTTGTTCATATCAATTTAATATCTCTGATTGATATTAACTGTGTGTATCAACTTGACTGAACTAAAAGCTTCCCAGATAACTTATAAATCATTTCTCAGTGTGTCTTTGGGGGGATTTCAAGGATACATTAGCATTCGGATATGTAGACCTTGTAAAGAAGGTCCTCTCTCATCAATGTGAGTCGGTATTATTAAAGCCAGTGAGGGCCTGTAAAGAGCAAAGTTGGTCGAGAATCATGTTTGTCCCTGTGCTGGAGCTGGGACACTCATCTCATCTCTCAGCCTTGGGCTGTGCACTCTTGGTTCTCAGCTTTAAATGCTGAACAAAATTTATACCATGCGCTTCTCTGGTTTTGCCACTTTTATGTTTGAAATTATATCAGCCTTGGAAGCTTCTTGGTCTTCCAGCTTGC
Source organism: Dinomys branickii (assembly GCA_004027595.1). NCBI lineage: Eukaryota > Metazoa > Chordata > Mammalia > Rodentia > Dinomyidae > Dinomys > Dinomys branickii. Next base: position 28,296 of record PVLD010019916.1, read on the forward strand.
TGATGGCAGATCCTGGGACTCCTCAGATTCCACAAAAATATGACATAATCCATAAAAGTATCTGTTGCCATAGAAAGTCTATTGGATCTGTTTCTCTGGAGAGCCATGACTAACGCACTGCACCAACTGAATGTGTTCCAGTTGTCTGAGGGTCAGTTGTCATAGTACAGGAGAACCTGAGATGAGCAGCAGTCAGGCAAAAACAGTTTCTGTATATTTTTGCCAATGCATATGTATCCAATATGCAGAATAAAAGTCTTAATTCATGTATATATAAATCTTAAAATCATGGCTTCTCCTTTGAGCTTTTCATATAATACTAGATTTTTATTTTTACAAACTTGTTCTCTTTATGATATGAAAATAAACTGTAAAATTTTATAGACTATGTCAATATTTTTAGAGATTGTTGTTTCCTTTATATTACTTCCTTTATAAAAATAATTTTCTGCCTTGATTCAATAGTTACTCTCTTTTACTACAGGGTTTTTCATTTACTGTGTAATTTTTTTTAAAATCTTAGATTTAAACTTTGAAATGCAGTCCCTGGCACATCTAGAAATTAAAAACACACCATATATGTAATGTTACCTTATTTGACCTGTCGGCCAACAACTGGTGCATCTTTTCCCAGAGACAGAATCAACTGAATGAAGAGAAACTGAAACTTCACTAGATTCAATAATAATTACCATAACTTCTGAATAACAGAACACTAAAATAGATTTATATTTTGAATTTAAATTATCCACTATAGATTTTACTGGATTGAAGACAACTGACCTCTATTATGGCAAATAGTTATAAAAGAGCCAATATCAATTTTTGCTAAACCTACATGTTTTTTATGTGAAAGATGTCTTGGAAATATAGTATGCAAATTTATTTATTAGATGATATGTAAGAATATTTTAATGGAATATGCATTTAAATGCAAGCCAAAATATATAATTATTACATTTGTATATACACATTTTATGTAAACACATTTTTATAAAAGAATAAAATATCATGGTTGTATAAACAAAAATACAGACTTCTGTTTTGGTTTTAGTTTTAAAATTTAGATAAAGCTGAATATTTTGTTACAATGATGTTTTTCGCTTTACTTTTTTGAATTATAATTGTTTTCACATATAATTTCACATACATATAAGTATTTTTTCACATAATAGGTGTCTAGTTAAGTAGTATGTAAAGTGGTGACAACTTGGCTCTTTTAGGTAACAAGACCTGTTGGTAACTTGATTAATCAAGGAGGTTTATGTTTTAACTCAGCTTTCAATGTCCTTGTCTTTCCTAGTTTGGAAAGCTGTCCAGTATGGAGCCACTTAGCAAACTCCAATTGACTTGAATGTCAGAGTTGTAATATGTCAAAGTTTTTGAAGCTGGATTTATATTTCCACGAAGACATAATTTAATAAACTTGATCAGTAACAAACTATATTAGATAATTGGAAGATTTAAATCTCAAACGTACTCAGAGAATTACTTTCCAGCAGAATTTTCTTGGTGAATAAATCTATGTATGAACTCTTAGAAATGAAGAATTATTGAAAATGTATTTTTGTAGAAAATAAAAACTTGAGTAAATATTAAATCTCTAATTTTAGGAAATTTATGTTTAAATAATATTGACAATAATTTGGTCAAATTTATTTTTAGCATTTTTCATTAAATTTTATTAGTTAGTCCCTTATGCATTTCTAGTCTTTAATGTTTATTCATGTTATATATTTGCCAGAATTCTACTTTCTTTAATTGTCATAGTCCTTTTATGTTCCTTACCTTTCTCTTTCCAAATTTATTCTTTTCTTTGCAGAATATGATTCTGAGGGAAAAAATGCAGGACAGCCAGGCTACCAATTTCTTACTTTTCCTCTTTGTTGGAGAGATATAAACTAATGGTTGTAGAATAGTCATTATCCCAGTTAGAGAAAGATTTGTGAGAAAAAACATAGGTTACTTAGAAATAAAATTTTCTGTTATGTGGAAAAGCCAAACCAATTAGAGAATCAAGGATCAACTTATTTACTATAGTAAAAGAAAATTAAAGGGATCTGTTATGGTTTATGTCCAGATGTCCCCCGAAAGCCTCATATAGTCATGGAAAGAACTTCTAGAGTTTGTGACTGATTCCTGGTCCATTTCTGGGATCATAGTTGTGAGTACTACACCTGCCCTAAGGTGAGCAGCCTGCATACCTGCATACTGCCTTTCACCTCTCTCACTTGTTGTTTGCTCTTTTGCCACCATAAATTGTTGCCTCACTGCCATGCGTCTCCTGCCTTGGAGTCAGCTGATTATGGGCTGAAACCTTCACAAACTGTGAGCTAGGTAAACCTGTCCCTTTTAACTTTGGGTGTTATGTATTTTGTCTCAACAATGAGAGAAGTAACTAAGACACCATCTCTCAGTTACAACAGGTATCCAACATGTGGTGGATTGACAACTGGAGGACAACTTATAACACCTAGCTGAACTAAGTAAGCTTGGTGCTGTGTGTGGGAGGCCCACCTAAGGATTATTGCCAGCAGCATACCAGGCAGATCTGAAAAAGAAGAGGCTAGGCTGTAGGGAGCTGGTAGAAGCAATAAGGAGCTGTTGGTTCTTTTGGAGGAGCTGGTCATGCTGGTTTTTCTGATGAACTCAGCTATTTTCAAACTCTGAAGAGACTGAGACTTTGTTGGCACAGAGAATGGCTTCAGTTCATTTTGGCAGAGCTCTAGTCCTCACTCTGAGCATCACTTCCGGGCTCCAGAGTGGAAGATGATGCATTGCTCTTTCCTCTGGAGAAGCTTGCGTGTTGACTTTCCTGAATGGAACTCAGCTGTCCTGATCATCAGAGAAGCCTGGAACCTCACCGAGGTTGGCTGAGGATGGCTGTAGTACTTTTCAGGGGAACACTGGTTCTGATTTTGAGCATCACTTCCTGTCTCCAGTGTAGATGCTTCAGCCTGCTAGCACAGATCCTTCATCTCATTAACATACACTTTTGAACTTCCACTACTGACCTTTGGGCCTTCCAGAGCAGATCTATGAAACAGGCCTGCATGAGATACTGTTATGGGTTCTAGGCCCCCAGATGGACTTCTGGGAGGCACTGTTATGGGCTTTAGGTCTTCAACTGGACTCATGCAGGACATTATCATGGGATCCAGGCCCTCAGCTGGTTAAGGTTCTTTGGTGTTTAGTGTATGGAGAGATTTCCTGAACTCTCTTGTATATGATTCTTTGAGTGACTATTATAAATAATATTATTAAATATGTGTCCTGTATTATACTATTTCCTCTTGCAAAAGCTCCAGACAATGACACAACATAAGTACATGAAGGGTGCTCTCACAGACATTCACAGCTAAAATTAAATTTAAGACAACTTGTAATATAAACAATGGAAATGAATATTTACAAAAACAAGTTTATAACTATGTTTGTGACTTAAAGGATTTCATTTGTTACTTAGCTTTCTGCATTTGTAACACACAGGTAAATTACATGTAAGTATTAAACCATCTGTATTAGTCAGGTGTTCATTGCTATGGCCAAAATGCCTTATTCACCTTAAAAAAGAGAAGTTTAATTTGGTCTATAGCTTTGGGGGATTCATTCCATAATAAACTGGACCCAAAGCTGGCTCAGCATGACAGAAAAACGCAGTGGAGCTAATCTGCTGAGCCGTGGACGCTCACAAGCAGCGCAGGATATCAGTGGCAGAGACGAAGGGAACAGGAAGCAGATGCAGACCACAAAGTGGAGCTCCTGTGTCTCTCAGATGCACCAGAAGTGTGCTTTCACTAACCTCCTAGGCGGCTTTCAAGTCAATAAAGGAGATGACGCAGCTGAAAAACAGTGTATCATTGACTATAGTTAATGACTATGTAGTATGTTCTTAATCTTGCAAAGGAAATAGACTTTAGGTGTCTATTTATAATAAGCATGTAGTGTTGATCTAGCCACTTGCCATGTCTGAGGTCCTGAATTCAATTCCTGATAGGAGTAAATAAATATATACATGCATACATACATATACACATAAAAATGCTAAAACATTTTTTTTGGAAAACTTGGAAAAGAATTACAATGACATTTGTGTTTAGATCTTAGTTTAAGTAAACAGTAAGTCAAATAGGGAAATTAGAATTTGAGTGAGAATTCAGAAATTATCATTAGTTTTTGACATCATAATGACATTGTAGTGATACTTCTTGTCAGATTTATAGAAGCAATACTTAAAATATTTCTTAAATAATTCAGTGCAAGACAATAAACCTTTATAAGGACACAAACTGAATATTTTTTCCAAGAGTCAATACATTTTCAATTTGGTAGATGAGAGTATTTTTTCTCTTATGAGGCTTTCAGAAGTTAGTTATTGGGATGGGGATGTAGCTCAGAGGCACCACATCTGCCTGGCAAGTGTGAGGCCCTGAGTTCGCTTCCCGGTACCCAAAAACATAGCTATACTTTTTTATATTTGGAAATTAAATGTAATCCATAAAAGTGCAAAAGGGAAAAGATTGATGGGATGGAAATCTAAAACAACTTGAAATAATGAAGATCCATATCAAGGCAGAGTTACCGACACAGCTTACTGCAATGCCCTTAAGAACAACTAAGCTTGTAAACTTTATTTTTCAAAATAACTTTATTTTAGTAATTATGTATATGTGTGGAGGAGAAAAAATAATCTAGTGTACATGACACATCTATTTGCATATAAACACATATATGAACACAGATGTATAGATGAGTGACACACAGATAAATGATACAAACACATACTAGATGTCGGGAATTCTGTTTGGCTTAACACCGACCGTGAGAGTTTTAGAGATTTATTCACTGAGAACTAACTGTATTTAAAGCAGTGATTAAAATTGAAGCTAAGAAACTAATTTATTCAGATATTTAAAAAAGAAGTATTTTAATTATTTGCATTGTTACAATTTTAGTGCTTTGCTAGACAGTCTGCATACAGCTGAAACATTATGGCTTTTTGAAGCAGGCACATTTATGTAGAAAAATTATTTCCAGAAACGTGTGGCATGCACCATGATCAGACTCGACTTTTATCATGCAAGCTCTTCAGAACACTGTGAACTAGTGAGTCTGCTCCCGCGCATTAGAGACAAAGCGCCCTTCAAAGTGATGTAGGCATACCAGAAAGAGATCGCAGCCTCATTTGTGAGCAGCCAAGTCTACTCATTCATATAAATGACCAAAGCAGGGATCATCACAGAAAGACGACTACACTGAAAAACAACAATCAATGCTACTGACATGAATGATAAAAGAGTTTACAAACACTTAAGAAATACAGAGAACGATACAGGAAAATAAAAACTCCCAACTTGAACGATATCTGAGACGAGTTCAAGTTCTCATTTCGAAGAATTAATTTTAGGAACAACGGAGGTTAAGAGCAGAATAGACTTACTGAGGGGAAGAAAGCTTCTGTAATTCCATTTTACAGGATCTGTGTATGAATTGTATAAAAATTTATTGAGCATGAAGTAAAATAATATTTTTTAAAACAGAACATTTGGAAGATACCAATCATCCATGATAATGGAATTATAAGAATATAAGAATAGTTTGTAGTGAACAACATATACTATCAATAGAGGATTATAATTATTTGAAATTCAGCATAGTATCTTGAAAATATAAAAGATAAAATAATATAATTTGTTTAATACTAATGTCTATTTAAAAACTAAAAATGTATTCAGTTCAAATGTAATGTTAAAAAAAAACAAATGTAATGTTGATGATTAAAGAGTAGAGAAATTAACTTTTATATTTTATTTTTAAAAGTATGTTTCACATATAATTTGTATTATGCAATTGTTAATAGAAGATAAAATAAAGTATTACAATTACTATATCTTTACCAACTAATGCACTATAATATCCTCAAACTACAAATATTACCCACTTTCAAATACACACAAATCTTGATTTCTGTGTTCTAAAGTTAATTACTGAAACTAAAAAAATCAGTTTGGTTTGTTCTCCATATAGTTTTTGAAAACTGTTACTCACATAAACTAAATTATGTACGCAGTTAAAGAGAAAGGTATATGTAATATTTTATGTGATTATTTCCAAAGTATATTGTTATAAATTTTTTCTCTTAACATTGCATACTTCTTACTTATCTTAATAATCCTTCTTATAAATCTACTTTCTTTTTTTTATTTTAAAAGTAAAAGCATAAAAACATATTAACAAACAGACACAAAGTAGCATAAGAAATAGTACAATAAAAACTGATTTACAGACAATGTGACATGGACTCAACAATGGTTGTTGCTTTACCTATTGATATCTTTGAAGTGTATATTCATGAACACAGATACAGACATGCGAAATTGGTCAAACAATTAATCATCTGAACAACTGAAAAAAAAAAAAAAAGAAACCGGAAAGCGTTAACAAAGAGGCACAAAGTAGTACAATAACAGTAAGATCAGAATTGAATTATAGACAAAGCAACAGAAAACCAACAATAGTTGCTGCTTTGCATATTGATATCTCCAAAGTGTGTGCTCAGGATAACACATACAGACATACAAAATTGATTGAATAACCCGTCATCAACTACTCCTTAGCATTAAGTGATATAATACAATAGTAGAACCATGTCAGCCCTCCTGCACATATGTATATACATATATACATACATACATTTTTGCCTCTTTCTTTTCTCCTTTCCCTCGTCCCATCTGTTCTTTGCTTTTGAACAGATTTCCTTCATGTCTCTTAGTTTATATTCCCACCCTCAGGTTCTTACACCAGTGATACAATACGTTGCCTGCTCATGT
>PVLD010019917.1:0-35124 GCA_004027595.1 Dinomys branickii
AAAAAAAAAAAAAAAAAAAAAGAATTATCTCTATGTCCACTATAAAAGATGATACATAATTTGATATGGATATATTTTTGAATCAATATAATTGCACCAACTTAAATCCTCCACATTGACTTTACAATGTTCAAATGTCTTTCCTTTTTCTGAATCTTTTGTGTTATAGATATTGATGAACTCATCTCCTTTTCCAAGACCCATGGGTATTTACATTAGGATGTCCTTAGTGCCTTCTTCCAGCATTCAATCAATGCATGCAAGAGAATAAAGCGTATCACATTTAGCAGACTTAGTTCTCAGAGGAAATTATTAGTGCGTAGTTCCTGAGTACATTTAAAAGTGGTGAGAAAAAATGTACAATGCAGTTGAAATGATGAACCCTGCTAGGTTGGACGTTGATCAGGAACCTGTGCTGTGAAGCCTTCACCCACCCTCCAGCTTCCCTCGGATAGGAAACGTCTCCCATATCATACAATAATAAAATAAGCCTTGTGCTTTGCAAAAGAAGTATTAATACCTATGTCTATTTTGGGAGTATGACTGGATGTTTTTAAAATACAGACACAAAAAAGAAGGAAAGTTGTCCTAAATTAAGTACATTCCTGTGATCTCTATTTTTTGAAAGATCTTGTACTTTCTGTTTTCATTTTGTTTTTATATTTTAATTGAAGCTTTGCATAATTTAAGTGAGATGGATAATCAATACAAAGATCAATTCAGCTCTATATCCATGCATAAAATCACTAACATTTTTCTTGGCATAATACTTCAGAAAATTAGTGTAGTGTCTCTAATTAAAATAGCTCTTAGAATACTCTAATGATACACAAGTATATTACGTATTGGCAAAATCAGAGAAAGAAAAAATATAGTGTTATGTAGTTAAAAAGTTATAATTTTATGTAATAATTTTAAATTATTCTTCACAATTAAGTTGGAATTCCCAGAAGAGAATACTAGTGTGTTATAGCTTCTGTTCATATCTCTTTTCTTATCTTGTACTTTCTGAATACTTAAGGTTCAGATCCACTCACCCTAAAGAACCCTCACTTTGACTCAATTTTGAAGAGAGAAAGTGGCTTTCTATTTGACATAACAACACCCTGGATTAATCACCTAGGGAGCAGCCATTTGAACACTAGCCACTATCTTCTCTGTTCATTAAAACTCCATATTCAGCGATAAGAGAAGGAATTCCATAGCAACAAATGTTGTCAGCCAGCTTTCATCTTAGGAATCCTATCTCAGCAGATCGGAGCTGTGGGCCTACCATTCAATTTACCACTTCTTCTCATATGAACAGAAAAAAACAAATTTATAGTAAAATGTCATGTTGCTTTCTCGAATGTCATAGTACAGAACGAGAATTTGTTTATCAATACTCTAATATTACTTGACTTGAGCTGAAAATACAATGCATAAATAAAACATAGTACCCACAGAAATGGACTTAATGATTATTTAATGATTTCCAGGTACTATGAGTAGAATAAGGTGAGAGGAAAGTGAGTGTTGTTATCAAAAGGCAACTGGAAGATATTTACCAAGTTGGAAGTACTGTTACCTCGAGTAAGCTGGTGGATATAATAACTCACAGATGTGATAAAATTACATAGAATTACACATACACAAATACATATCAGTAAAATGAAGCTGAGGGACTCTTAATAAACTGTTGAGTGTATCAATGTCAATCACCTGGTAATGGTACAGTACTCTAGTTCAACAAGTTTTTGTCACTGAGTGAAACTAGGGAAAACTACATGGAATATCTCTGCATTATTTACTGCAACTGTATATACAATTTTATTATCTCAAAATAAAAACATTAAAATATTATAGCAGAATTCTTGTTTCTGGTTGAATGAGAAGGAGCCTTTAACTGAACAACATAAAACATGAATAAAATCAACAACTGTTCTTAGATCCTGTAGAGAACTGACACCACACACAAACAAAACAAAATGCCCAACCCTCAAATTGTCAGAAGATAAACAGTTCAGAGAATCACAGTCTACTGGGATAAAGTTTCAGAAAATGGAGCCACTGTGGAGACAGTTCAGGGTGAAGAAATCATACACTGGAGTTAATGATTTCCTTGAGTCTCTGAGTGGACAAGCTGAGGGCCAAACAACCAGATCCAGCCAGAGGGAGGCCTATGGGCTTCACACAGTGAAGATCATGAAATCTTCCCCTTTACATTTAGCAGGAGGAAAAGGAAACTCTACTTTAAATATATCCATAATATTCTGTTCTCTTCAAGAAAATCTGCCCCCAGAGAAGCCATTTTATCAGAGATCAACTGACTGGTTATTTATCACAGTGTAACCAATCCATGTGGAGGTAAATACACATGCTAGCTCACTCTAGTCTTCCACAGGAGGAATCTAAACACCAACTCCAACTGCTTCCTGTATCACCTTAGGCAGAAAATAAAATAAATCAGAACTGAGAGGCCCTTGTGAAGATCATGCCGCAGGACATAGCATCATAAAAGAAGGAGACCTAATTAAACTAGGTGTGGTGGTGCACCCCTATAATCACAGAACTCTGGGAGACAGGGGAAAGAGTATCACATGTTCAAACCCAAGCTTTGCAACTCAGCCAGTTAGCAAGGTGACCCTGTTTCAAAATAGACAAGACAAGGAAGATAAGAGGGAGAGACGGAGAACAAGGTAAAACATAGAAGTATAGAAATAGAAGATGAAGAAAACCTGAAAATCTCAGACTTGCTTAAAAATCTTTAGGGAAGTCTATGGACAAGGGAAGCAAAGACAAGGACACCAGAAGCAAGTTTAACTTCTTACATCAGCTACAGCATACAGTAAAATAATATAACTTCTAGTTGGACAAACCTGAAATCTTACACTAAAGGCCTGTAGAAGTTTCCCTAATGAATATGCCAAGAGAAAGAAAGATAAAAAGATGAAAAAAAATCTAAGGATGTGGTAAAAAGACAGAAAGTTACATTTTTTCTAATGGCAATACCAAATGAAGAAAAGAAAAGAAAAAAACAAGACATATTTGAAATCATAGCAGCAAGTAGTTTTCTGAAATGCACGACAGAATAGCAAACAGGGTAACTACCAAATTATCTACACTGAGGCATCTCATATTAAAACTGAACTAAATCAAAGATGAAAAATAAGTTATGAAAGAAATTAAAGGGAAAACACATCTGACAACTGGAGAGCAAAGATAATCATGTACATGACTTATGAGGAAACCATGCAAGTCAAAAGATGGTGAGGTTTTTATAGTGCTCAAGAAAAGCAAAAGAAAGAAACTAAAATTGCCAAAAGCACTTTTCAAAAGTAAAAAAAGGAATAAAATTTTGCTCAGAAAACAAAGACAAAAATAACTGAGGAAAAAAAAAAAAATAACTGAGGGATTCTTTTGGTAGTAAACCTACCTTGAAAGAAATGTTAAATTTCTTCAGAAAAAATGATGCAAGAAACAGAACTGAAAAAAGAAAAAGAAGCACATTAGGGAAGAAATAAGTGAGAACTGAAGAGTCTTGTTTTGTTTGTTTTCTAAATTAAGCTAAAAACTAGCTGTTATTCAAAATAATAATAGTCCCAGTGTATTCACTGATTATACTTTATGGAAGGAAGAATTTAAGAACACTTTGCTATAAGTACTTATGCTCTCCATGAAGTAATATATAGTATTATACTACTTTGTGCTTAGTTAAAAGTAAGGTGCAATAAAAAACAATATATAACACACCAAAACTAAGGTATTAATATATCAGTAATCACTTTAAATGTTAATGGTTAAACATCAATTTAAAGACAATTAGTATAAAACAAGAAACAAGAACCAATAACATGTTGTCTATGAGACACCCACATTAAATATAATGAAAATATTTACCACGACAGCAATAATCAAAAGAAATCTGGATTAGCTATGATAATTTCAGAAACAGTAGTCTTTGGAGTAAGAAAATCTATCATTAGATAAGAAGGCTACTTTTATAGAGTCCAAGTTTTTAAGAAAGCATAGCACTCTTTGATATATGTGCACTGAATATCAAAGTATGAATACATGAGGAAATAAAAATACATGAAGAAAAAGTTTGAATAACTACAAAAGGAATCATACATATTCATGTAATACAGACTTAAAATCCCTTATATCAGTAACTGGTGCATGTAGCAGGCAGATAATTAGTAAATACCTAATTAAATTGACCAGAAGCATTATATCAAGTGAACCTAATTGACATTTATAGAATACCTGATCTAAAACAAAAAAATTCCTTTCAAGCTCACTTGGAACATTTACCAAATAGAGCATGTTCTAGATCATTAAACATACTGTAACAAATTTAAAAGATTAGAAATCACATAAAATATAGTTTGATGTCATACTACAATTAAACTAGGAATTACTACCAGACAGATGGCTGGAAAATCATACAATATTTGGAGGTTAAACAACACTTCATAAAGAGAAATTTTAAAATATATTGAAATAAGTGAAAACTCAACATCAAAATTTCTGTGGCAAAGCAAAAATAGTTCATACAGACAAATTTATGGAATAGAATGAAGAAAGTTCTAACATCAGTACTCTTTCACTCTCATAAAACTAGAAAAAGTAGAGTACTAAATCCAAAGCAAGTTAAAGCAAAGCGATAACAAAAGACAGAAAACAAAAACAGTGAAAACAAAGAATCAGTAAAGAAAATTAAGATAACTAGGACTTGGTGAAAATACTTTTAAAATACGTTGAGAAAGAGAGAGAGAGAGTGTGAGTGAGTGTGTGAGAGAGAACACAGACATAACAGTAGAAACAACAAAGATGGGAGAGAAGACTTAAAAAAGTGCCAGGGAAGGAGCAGTCGTCACTACTGACGTCATTAAAATTAAAGAGGTAATAAAGGGATACTATAAATTCTATACTGCAGATTGGATAACCAAGTAGAATGGACTTACTCCTTAAATGACAAATTATCAAAACACAAAATGAGGGATACTCTACCTCAACATTTGTATATTAATTAAAGTACTTGAATTAATAATTAATGGCTTTCCAAATCCTGTCAGTGCAATAGGATCACAAGAATTTACTGGTTAATTCTTCTAAGTTGTAAGGAAGAAATTGTACTAATTCCATACAATCAAGGGGAGAAGTGAGGAATGACTTTATTCCATGAGTTTGACGTATTTTCACTCTCAAACCAAGAACACTACAAGAACACATACAGATCATTGTTCATGCACTAGATGCAACAAATATCAATTAAGCACTAATAAACTGAATGCACAAAAATAGAAAAAGAATGATTTACCACAACCAAGTCAGATTTATTTTAGTCAAATAAAGCAGATTCTATATAAAAAATAATTAACACATGACAACAATAAACAATAAATTAAACTCATAAACTGATCAATAGATGGAGAACAAGAATTTGCAAACTTCAACACTCAATCATTAATTTCAATATTTGTATACTGTAAGTAGAGGGTAATATCCTCAAATGCTAATGGAAATCTACACAACTGACAATATTTGAGGTGAGAAACTACTTTTCCACTAAGATTGAAAACAAAGCAAGAATGTCCTCCCCTCCTTTTCGACACCGTACTGGAAGACCTAGGTAGTACATTGAGACAGAAGAGAAATAAATGGAACGTAGACTGGAAAAGAAGTAAACAAATTATCTTTACTTAATTTTGAAAACCTCCAAGATTTTTCAGTAACAAAATTTCTTGAAACTCCTGGGGGACTGTAGCAAGCTTTCAGAATCCAAGGTTCACTTTTGTTTCAGTGGAAATGTATTTGCAGTGAAGTTTACATTCATAATATTCTCTTTAATAAATTTCTATTCCTTTTTACTCACTTATTACATTTTGAAAGAAAAGAGAAACAATGTATCTTGTTGTTTTCAGTTCCTCATAGGTTGTAGGTCATTGGTTGACCAGCTGTCCCTTGCATGTGGGTGGTGGGATAAATGACTACTTGGATTCCATTAGCCTAACAGAAATGCATGTATGGGTCACTGAGACACAGTACTGGACACCTATAAATTAACAGATGAGAAGTTTAATTTGGCTCATCATTTCAGGAGATTCAGCCCAGAGTCAATTGGTTGAAACAGATGAGAGGTTTAATTTGGCTCATAGTTTCAGGGGATTCAGCCCAGAGTCAATTGGTTCAAAGAGACAAACATTATGGCAGAAAGGTAAGGTGAACAAACATGCTTGACCCATTCAAGGCAGCAGAACAAGGGAGCAGTCTGAGGGAGGAAGGGGTAAGGGACTATATATTGTACCCAAAGTCATACCACCTTGACCCACCCCATCATGCCTAGAAGCATGATTCATCAGTCACTTGGGTAATTCCCAGCTTAGTCAAGTTGATACAATCAAGCCTAATGGAGCTGTGCCCCTCTCCTGCATCCTCACAAACAAAGGAAAACATGATGTCAGATCAACATGACACCTACCTACACTGTCAAGTGTGTCCTCAGCCTTATGGAGTACAGCATAGCCAAGTCTTTAAGTCATTACTTTCCTCACTCCACTTTTGCTGTAAGAATCCTAAAATATAAACTCTGTCTCTATCTCTCTCTCAAAAACAACCCCTCTTTGCAAATAGTGCATCCTCTCATTTCTGGAAAGCTACGGCACTATGGAGTTGCCATCACAGATGTCATTTTCCACTGAAAGTGTATAAGTAACAAATATCTCAATAAAACTTGTGATTGTCTTTCAGTAAAAGATTGGGGTGACAGCTCAGCAACACAGTGCCTGCCTGGCAAGCCCAAGGTCCTGACTTTGTTTCCAGGTAGTAAAAAAAGTATTCTAGGCTCTGAAATATATTTTTCATTGTTGCTTTTAAAATGTCATGAGCAGGTCTAAACACACGTCAAATAACTTTATAACCACTCAAGAAAATATCCGTTTCTGTCTATGAACAGGATAGATACTGATTAACATTAATGAACTCTGGTATTTTGAGAATATGACATGTTTACAGAGACAGACATAGATACTATGCCTAAAATTTTGCTATGTTAGCATGTGTAATCATAATTTTACCAACCAAATGTTTGCCTAGGATATCTAGTATTTATATACACACTAAGCAATACAAGTTTCTGATATAATCTTGGTGTCTGTGTACTTCAGGGCATGCCTTATTATTTTAAAAGAGGAAAATTTAAGGGCACTATGGGGGTGTTTTCACGATAAAACAGAAAAAAATCACTCAAAAGGGGGTTAATTCATTGGTCATATTACTTGAAAAAAAGGAAGTCCTAAAAATGATTCTAATATGTCTCACATTTTATAATATATAATTTTCTCCAACAAGAAACCTACAAAATATTTTTTTATTAGTGTGTTAATGATTTTTTCATCTCAAAGGAAGAATTGGGAGTAGGCTCAACACTGGGAATTATAGTAGATATTAGAAGAGCAGGAAAAATGCTGTTACCATGGTAGTTAGAAGCATGCTCAATGGCTTCACTGAGTAGATTAACAAGGAACAATATGTATTGCATCTCTAGGTATTAATGTGCTAATATGTAGAATAAACATATACATGAAACATAGGCTGTGTGCCCCAGACCAAGAAAATACTATGAATCACACCTTATATACATTTAAAGTACAAGCAGAGGACAGTGTGTTTTTAAAAGTTACTTCAAGGCACTCCTACTTCCATCAGTTTTACTCAGCCAATCTCAGCTGGTATTAGAATCCCTTTTCTCTTTCTAGTCAAAATGTTTTATATATTTTTCATCACTTTATGAATTTTGTGCTTTGGGAATAATTTTACTGTCACTTCACAAGAACTTTGAAATGTCATGAAACTTTAGGAAAGTATAGTACCACTAATTAAAATTCAACTCGAACTACATCTGACAGCATCATTTGAATGTGCAATTTCTTCATATAACATATGAGAAGGCAACAGAAAAATATTGTAAAATGAAGTGTTCTAATAGAAAATACACATACTACATAGCACATACTTATATATGTCATAGTGGCAGCTTCTATAACAGAAATACATTGAAAAATGAAATGCACAGGGACATGAAATCATTAGGTGGTGCAGGCTGTGATTTTTTATGTTAACAGAATATTTTGTCAGCTTTATCCAGCAAAGACTCTGATGTATAAAACAATATTGCTAACAGATCTGTCACCCTCTGTCCTTCCTTTGTACCTCGCATATACATCTCACAATTCTCTGAAGGGCTTGCCTTCCCATTTAGCCCTTCATGAAATCCCAAACTATCTTGTGCATCTGGAGTCTTCATGCACAAATGTGAATGAGATATCTTTCATCTCACATGATAGGTAAGGTTTTCCCAAATTCCAAGCAACTATTAGAGGACCTGAAGAATGCTCTGTGAGAGAGAAATGATGTTCTGCTCTCAAGAGAGGCCACTGAAAGAGAAATCAATCACATGACTTAAGAACTTTTGATGAATAAATAATTCACACAAACTAAACTAATTAACAAATGTCCAAGTCAAGCTGACAGCATTGTCGAGTTAGGTAGCATTACATCAATTGAAATGTAATCTCTGGCTTGCTTCATATAGTTTTCAAACACAAAGTGACAGTGCTGTGTTGAAGGCTACCATTAAAGAGAGTGCAACAGCCAAAAACAGGCACTTGAGCACTTGTTTTCCAAACACTAAAGCAAGTATTCCTTCATAAGCACCCTGACCACTGTATTTAGTCATGTTGACATTTACATAAATGGATTGCAGGGTAGTTGTTGAACATATACTGGAATGATTCCATAATCCTGTTTTAATTAGATGGATGTTGCGAGCATACAAAAATCACAAGCTGCGCTCCCTGTGGTGATGCCATACTGGCAAGGAATCAATCACCGCGGCTCTGGTTGCCATAGAAACTGATAGCGCCTGCACCACCATCTAAGTGGCACATGATTGGTGGTATACTCATAATACAGGGAGAGCAATGAGTTTTTCTATCCTGTCCAGCAGCTGTGCCAGAGAGTTAATTAAAAGCAGAGAACATGAAATAAATCTAAATCTGTGAAGAAATGAAATGTACAGTACAAATTGAATTCCCATGTCAGACAGAAATTAATATGCAGCACAAACCACAGAGCTGCCTGAACAAGCAGCAGCTAGGAATCTTGGGAAATGTTGCCTTTGAGGCAGTTAGAGCTGAAACGTGGAGAGGGCACCTCCTTATCTTATTACCTAAACAAGCACTTTGTTCAGCATTTGTGTTGACTGATGCATGCAAATTGCAGCCTCAAATGTTAAGGGTTCCTGTTTCTAAGCAGGAAGGACAAAGCTTAACTAAGATTTAATTAACCAACTGTTAGCAACTGCAGTTTATCAGCTGTGAACACAATGTAAGTAAATGCTTCTACTTCTGTTCTACAACGAACCGGACAACCTCTATGAAAGTCAATGTGTTTTTATTGATAAGCCGCAAATTCAGAATTCATATTTCAAATATTGAAAGCTGAGGACCAAATATCTGAAATACTTTCTCAAGAAATGATGAAAGCTCAACATAAAAATAAGTAATTTTTCTTTCCATAGGATGAGCTACAAAACATCAGGCATGAAATACTTAACTAGTAAAAAGCAAGTTGCTTTTCAGTCTACTTGTATCCTATGATTTCAGTTTTATTATTAGGGAAAAAATTTGAACAACTGTTCTGTATGTGAAGCCAATCACTTCCACTGGACTAGTAGAACAACCTAGGGACTACATCTATTGTATCTTTGTGGCTGCTAGGTACACATGAGTTTTAGGAATCAGAGGCCAGAAAAACATCTCAGATTACACATTCCACACCTCCAAGCAGCCAATCCAAATAACCAGTCCGAAGAGGGTAAAAATCAGGTTTTCAGAGAGTAAGCATGGCTGATTAATAAAGAGCCAAAAATTCTGACAAATTTATATTTGTTTAGGGACATGTTCATGTGTACTTAATGCCCAGCCCATCTATTGACTGCTGGAATTTTCTCTTTACCAGCATACACTTCCACTTGCCTAGCCCTCTGTATCTGATGCAGATTGAATTGCTCTCTTGGAAAGATTTTGTGTATTCCCTCCAACTCCTTTGTAAAGCACATTTTCCCTTGTGGCATCAGGATCCTATGTACAGTACTTATTTATGATAATATGTCTTTATGAATGCAATTTGTATTCATTTACTAAAACATGCTTCATTTGAAAATATCATCTGGATGTCCATAATATACAGGGTGAAATCCTGAAGTATCTATTTCAAGGAGAGATGTGCACACTTTGGAGACTATGAAAAGCCCTCCAGTAACTGATAGAATTAATGTCTCATTGTTTTTTTTTTTTTTTTTTTTTTTTTTTGCGGTACTGGGGATCGAACTCAGGAACCTGCACTTGCTAGGCAAGCACTTATTCCACTGAGCTATATCCCCAGCCCCCAATAGAATTAATGTCACCATAAGAGAAAAGTTTCAACTTGACATGAGCTAGAAAAGATGAACAAAGAATGTTACAAATGTGAAGGAATGGATAGATTTCCAATATTATCCTAACTGCAGTATTTTACACTTTACACTTGGGGTGTTACTATCTCTGAGTAGAAACTTTGGCCATTGTTAGTAGGAAAACCATCCATGTCTTCATGAGAGTGACTGTCTAAATGCAGGAAACAATTAGTTTTAAAAAATATGTAAAGTATTTAGAAATGTTGAAATATGGTATCATACTATATAAAGTGATTTATACAGTTAATGTATACACCTAAAAATTAACATTAAGGTATCTACTTATCGTGTATATATCTATGAAAATTTCAATAGTTCATAAATTTTCTAATGTCTCTCACAATTATCACTTTAAATTCAGAAACAGAAGAGGTTTTATAGTAAATATTCTATAATGTTAGAACCTTTGTTATTAGGGTGATATACTGGGATATTGTGGATCATGGAATATTAATATCTGTAGTTAAAAATACTGTGGATAAAATCTTGAATACATATCCCTTATTTCCCTTTCACCTCCTCGACTTGTATCTCTATTAATTGGGGTACTTATTATTGTTCTCTAGCTATCCTTTCTAGAACAGGATTTCTACCTGGAGTGTGTGTCCCTGTGGGGAGACTGGGACTGACACGTATAGTTGGATGTAGCTCTTTAAATGTTTAAAGAACTTTCTTGCCAATCAATAACTATGACCCCTTTCAGCCTGGAGAAGCCAGAGCAGTCATCTCCCATTACTCCCTCATGGAGGTTTGGGTTACTTCTTCAGAAGGGGGAATGTTATACTCAGCTGAGTTAGATGGAAATATTATGGGCAGTCCGACAGGGCCAGGCCCGCCAAGAATCCAACACGAAAGACAAGATACCTGTAGGCCATACGTCAAAAGACTAAACAAATAAATACACCCACATACCTTGATAGGTGTAAACAGCAGGGAATAATTTTCTAAATAGGTAGCAATAAGCTTCCATTTGATTCCAATTTAATCAATTTTACCTGAACAATTCTTATTGGCTGACCATAGTTTGGTCCATTTCCCCCACCTTGGACCCGCCTCACCCTGTGGTTTTTCTCTACAAAAGTCCCTATAAAAGAAAAGCCAGAGTCTTGGGGTAACCCACTCGGGCCCCTCTTCTGTCCCTCTTTTGGACAGAAGCTTTCTTTCTCTCGATAAATATATTCTGCTTTTTAAAAAAACAGACAAAAAAATAAAAGAAAATTTTTTTTCTTTGCCAACTTATACAATTGAGAGTCAGGGGTCTGAAAGAGTAATTCTCAAATCTGTTTATATATTGTAAGCCCCCAGCAGACTGATCTCTAAGGATGTAGCACAAATCATGGTCGGGGGGTTCTGTTTAGCACTTGAACATTCAAAATCATAATAACTTTCCCAAGTGCATCAAAAGTATAGACTCACCTTTTAGTATATGTGTTGCCAATGCAAGCACATAGATGCACTTTTTAAAAATCAGAAATTTAGGGCTGGAGGTACAGCTCAGTGGGCTAAGTGCTTGCCGCTGAGCACTAGGGCCCTGAGTTCGATCCCCGGTCCCGGAAAAAAAAAAAAAAAAAATTTAACTCCAACAAATGACTGCCATTGACCTCTGACCATTTTTACTGATGACCATATCACCTGGTGAAAATTATGCTGAGGTGTTAGAGTTGCATAATCAGTGGTGATCTTGTCATATTCAACATTAGTCAATGTGTTCTTTTATCCATTTTGGTGTGACTGTCTTTATGAGAGTATCAACAACAAGAAGGCATTTTCCTTAGAAAGGTACACATAAGCACACAAAATATGAAAAGAATTCCAGGATTTTCCTGATTCCCAAGTACATTTCTGATAAAATAACCATCTTTCTTTACACCATTTGCTATATTGTTTACCCATCTCAAAATTCTTCTACTTGTAATTTTGCAATTTGTTCTTGGTTAAATGTTAACTAAAATTATTATCATTATCATAATTATTACTTACTGTAAAAATATCTGATATGCCCTATATCTTTTAATCTAAGTATCAGAACTTTAAAAGTAAAGTATATGCATTTGTGAAAGATGTTGAAATGCAACTACTTTATTCTCAGTTTGGTGAGTCCACCAGACAATGTAAGTTCTATACTAAATTGAATTATAAGGCCACCATGAATGACTTGCAAAAAATTTGTAGGAAATGTGTTCTGAAAACCCTTAAAACACTTGCATCACATCGGAGATGTAAAGTGGTTAGCAAGTTAGTCACATGAAGGGTGATTATTTTTTTGGAGAGAGTCGAGACTCCATCTCATGGCAAGAACAGTAGCAGCTTTCGTGCCTGGGTCTAAGCAGGTAACATGATTCTTCTAAATCAATGGATATTCTTAGCATGATTATAAACAGAAGAGAAGAAACAACTGAGAACACAATTTGGAGAAAGACAGCAGAAGCCCACTACACCTGCCCCCTTCCCTCTGCACAGATCCGGCCTGCAGCTCAGACAAACTCATGAGGATGTAGTCATAGCTTCAAGAAAGTTTAGCCTGCTGATTGCTTTAGGCATTTAAGTTATTAGGTTGTACATTTACATTAGTGACTGGAGACGTTTTATCACTAGCAAAACATCTAGTGTTTTAAAATTAATGAAACTCATCCCACATTCCATTTGTGGGGAGAGAAAGATCTTGCGCCACAGAAAAACAAAACAGCACATGTTGTTTATAAGTAAACCTACAAGTTCTGATATAAAATATATAAATTGCACCTTTGTTCCCATAATAATAAATCTTTGTAACTAATTGTGCCTCTGTTGGTTTTGCTGCTCAGATGCTCAGAGGCAAATGCACATAGCAGCTTACTTGATGTACAGAATCTCGTGGATTGCTTTCCTACCTATAACCTTCTTCTCTGGTATTACATTCCATCTGTACTGCCCTAATTTTAATGTTGGTAATGACTTTGTTTTATGAAAGGGTGTGTGTTCTCATAAACCAACCAAAATATTTTGGTGCGATCTTCAGATTAGATAGAGAGAGAAAGAGAGAGAGCGCGAGATGATAGATAGGTAGGTAGACGCATGGAGAACGTATTGATAAGAAAAGGGAGAAGAGCAAGCACAGAGTGTACCGACAGTAAGAGAATTTAAAAAACATCATCACTATTTAATGAAGTATAGAACATTCAGGGGTTATTATGCTTCAGATACCAGCTAAAGAAATCTCTTTTCTTTAGTAAGGTGGATGTAACAGGTAAAGTATCATTTATGGTGAGTATGTCAATCTACTCATTTAAAGAATATCTGTTGAGTGCCTATTTTGTCTCTGTGTGTGTAAACAAAACAGACTTGGTTTCTCTACCACCATTGGATAAGGAGGGCAGTGACGGCACTTCACAGCCTTGTGAAATAGTGCCCAGTAGCCCAGGCTCAGAAATACAGCATTTTCTTTAATGCTCTGATGTTGCCATCTTGATTTTCTTAGCCATTTTTGAATAAGGACACTCTACAAATTCCACTTTGTATTTTGTCCCCAAACTTACATAGCTAGCCTGGGATAGTAGGCTGCATATTCAAATTTTTTTGTCTATCTACAGACTTTCCAAACACTCTAAGATTTCATCTGGATCCGGCATCTAACATTTTGTGCATGTGAATGGATTTAGATTTCTTTGTTAAAACACAATGCTGGTCCATTATCTTGTCCCTCACAGAAATAAAAAAGAACAGTTTGAAAATGTACACAAATCCTTTTCTGTGTCAGCAAGACTCCAGAGTGACTTATTTAAATGATTAGTTTGTAATGTGCCTCTGTTTGAGGAGTACAAGTTCTGTGGGAAAGAGAACTGTGCAAATTGAAGAAATTGTGAAGTCGGTTGGTAGTAATCTATGGAGATGGTACCACATACTGTTTCTGGTATCTTAGTTTTTCCTTTTGGCTGTGCATTGCTCCTCAGTTACATTCTTGATCATAGAGAATTGGAACCTCAGGGGCTGTGAAATTCAAACACATCGTGGGCACACCTAATACTTTAGTCTTGTTACTTTACCATGTATTCCTTCTTTGCTTACAGTGGCTGACATTTATCTTTATGCCCTCAGTATTGACTACAGCAGGGACTTGAAAATTATTTACTGAGAGAACGAAATGCCACCCATGTTCAGATATGTATACACACACACACACACACACACACACACACACACACACACATATATTTCAGAAAGCATATATATTTGTTTGGTATCTTTTCATGAATATTTTCTATTTTTGTAGAAATGTAATGCTGGTGCATCAAGGCTCTTTATGTACTTGAGCAACTGCCACACTACTTTGGGGTTTCACATCCATTTTGGACATGATTTGTGATGACATGTTAAGCAGTTTATTTCAAACTTTCCAGGTCTGTCACCGTCCCTGGCTAATCTCTCTCAAGGCACTGCTGAGATGGAGTTTTGAATAGAAGATATTTAGAAGGAATCTAACCTATTTGAAGTACTGACTTCTATCACTTTACTGAAAGGAACAGTTAATCATTAACTATTTGATCAATCTTGCATGTTTGTATTTCTTCTCCTGAGAAACCATTTTGAAGATATCAATAGATAATACAACAGCTATTGTTAATTTCCTACCACTTTGTCTGTAACTCGGTATTGCTTGCATTGTTCTTATGCTATTTTGTAAATGGATGTCTGTCTGTTAATATGTTTTCCTTTCATTTTTAAAATAAATTAAAAAGTTGCCACTTCTAAAGGGCCCCAGGCAGGAGCAGGGCTGAGGATGAAGAACTCCACCAGTAATGCAGGCTTCATGAAGCCTGGGTCTGCCCATCAGAACTTTGAAGAACACCTCGGGTGTAGTTGAAGTAGCTACACGCCTCCTTTGCATCACTGAAGGCAGGCTGAGTGCTGGACTTGAGAGTCCGTCCTAGAGGGTCAGGCGAGTGGAGGCTGCCTTCTGACCACGCACCTTGTTGCTGGTCAGCAAGAGACAAGATCTTGAGATAAGATCTGGGTAGAGAATTTTCTTGTTTACCACAGATTTTCCTTGTAATCCTTGCTGATCGAACATGCTAGATTACACACGCCAATGAAGTTCTGAAAAAGAAAAATACGGTGTGTGTATACTGAAGTTGGATGTTCAAAACAGGGGCTCCCGTCGTAAAACTCAGGGCAGCGGTTACGTTCTGCGAAGCACTGTGGGAAAGCTCTCACACGATAGTTTCCACCCTAATTATCGTCTGTCTTTTAAACATTGGATTGTCTATTTATGAAGTCTGTAAATCTAGTGTGTGGTGTCACTTACAACGTCGTCATTCTTATGATTGGATCCTGGGTGGTTTCTAATAGTCCTGATAGACTCTAAGCAATCTTTCGGGGTGTTTTTGCTTCAGAATAGAATTGTTCCTGGCTTTTGTTGCTACAATGACTTCACGTTTGAGCATAAATTATAATATCCCATCACTGATCTTATTCATTGCTATTATTCTACTTATTCTATCTTTATGGTCTCCAAAGGACGTTTTGTTATACTTAGTGTTTAAAATTAAAACAAGGAAATGACATTACAGAACAAAACTAAAATATTTTAAGACACTCATTCCTAAAATCTCCAAATTTTCTAGTTTCCCGCAAGGAAAAGGCATAAAAAATGGAACTACCACAGAGTAGCACACATTAAAAAGGCCCCTCATGTGTAAGAGGATAATGACCTTATATGCTAGGTCTAATTCATCAATATGCCTTTTTAAGAAATGACACTGGCACAGTCTAGGTGTTTGCTAATGAAAGCATAGGATTCCAAAATACTACTATTACTACAACCACTGTTACTACCAGCATTACTCCTACTCCTACTGCTCCTAATGATGGTGATGCCAGGGCGAAGTCTCTCATTAGCTCAACCCTTTCTGAGGACAGTAGACACTAGACTCTGAGAGATGGAAATCACTTTCAAGCCCTAGAGAGATACAACAATGAGATATATAAAAAGATATTTTATCTAAGAATTCCAAAGTAAATAAAACAAGATTTAAACAAAATTCAAGTAGACTATTGTACATATGTTCAATCTTTCCTTATAAGCTAATACTTCCCCAATGATTAATTACTTAGAATAATGTGGGCCTCTTTCCCATAAGGTGTCAGAAGGCACATGCTGGTCTTCTGGTTCAGGATCTGCAATTTGCCCAGTAGGATTTTCTTTGGGGATTTCATTTTTCTCTCTCAATTACTCCTCCACTTTTTCCAATTTGCTCTATATTATTTGATTTTGAACTTAGTTTTCCTTCATTTAAAAAACTAAACTGCATTACATAATTTTTAAAGGAAGACAGATCTAAATCAATAATATTCTTAGAAATATTCAATGATTAAAACAATAAAATGATTAAAATAATAATTAAAACAATAAATGATTAAAACAATAAAGTTAAATGATAATGTTTGATAAACTAGAAGGCGATGCAGCCACTAAGAGGGATGTGTAAAAGGTTTTAGACTTTTGCGATGGGCCATGGTGCAGCTTGCTGAAGAGCAGTCTGGTGATAAACTTCTTAACAGTAAAGTCCCATGTGCGTACCCTTCCCTGTCTCAGCACAACAGAAGGGAATATGCAGAGAGATTAGCCATCGTCGCTTCTATTTTTTTTTTGCTAAGCTGTTTTTCAGAGTAATGATGCTCTGTTTAATAATTAAGGGAAGAAAGTTTTTGTGTAAATAAATTATTTCTATATTTTGCATCCCTTCCCTGGTGGCAAAGCTAAGACTCATAATTTGTGAGAAAAATAAAATATATTTGGGGATAAAACACTGTGTACTGGTTGCTATTTTCCATTTTCTATGTTTTCCAAAAATATTATTGATTCAGATCTGTCTTCCTTTAGAAATTATGTAATGCAGATTAGTTTTTAAAAATGAATGAAAACTAAGTTAAAAATCAAATAATATAGAGCAAATCAGAAAAAGTCAAGGAATAATTGAGAGAGAAAAATGAAATCCCCAAAGAAAATCTTATCGGGCAAATTGCAGATGCAGAACCAAAAGACCAGCGTGTGCCTTCTGATACCTTATGGGAAAGAGGCCCACATTATTCTAAGTAATTAATCATTGGGGAAGTATTAGCTTATAAGAAGAGATTGAACATAAACCTTGAACTTTTTTCACATTAACTAATTCTTTCCTGTATTTAACAAAAGTTTATTGACTTAGACTGCATGAGAGAAATCAAACTAGTGGCTTGGGTGGAGGAGGGAAGGAGAGGGACTGTACCTGCAAGTGAAAGTAAGGGTGGAGGGTGGAGAGAATCTGGGGCTGTGGCCTCCCGACCTTTGCCTCTGAGGTGCAGCCTGAGTTGCTAATGAGGTACATCTTCGAAAGGTTTCTGTCTGAAGATCTTTGAATTCTCTTTGACATATACTCCTAGATTATGAGGCTAATTTTGATAGCATATTTAGTTATTATTACAACTGCCTGTTTCATATCTGTCTTACCCATTTTTCCAATTTTTCTGCCCTCTTCCCACAAAACCTAAACTCTATGAAATTGAGTTATATATTTGCTCATGTCCTATATCTACAGTATAGAATGTGTCTTTGTTTCACAGTAATTGCTAATAAATATTTCTTTAGATATCAGCAGATTGATTAAACACATGACTACCATGTCCTCTCACAGGCTCAGAATTCAGCATGGCGCCTCGTAATATAACAACCACTGTTAATTCCTATCATTTGCTTTGAAACCCTGTATCACTTTTATGTTCTTGCTTTATTTTGTTTGTATTTTGCTATTGTTCTTTTCTTTTACTATTCTCTTTAAAGTAACACAAAAATATATTTATAACCACCGCTATCTTTAATGATATCCATCTCCCAAACCATATTCAGTTTTGCATACTCATGTGCCTAGAGCGTTTGGAATTATTTTCTATTGGCTGATCAAATTTCTAGCTTGTATATATCAACTATATATATATATATATATATATATATATATGTATGTATTCAAGCAAATTTGTAAAGGGTTTTATATGTTTTGAAAAGAAATCTTCCCTGGCAAAAACTTTGTTTTTCTATAATTTTGAGGTTGGATTCTCCTTCAATCTCCATAGTCTCAATCTATCTAGAAAATGATACACATATTTCAAAATGTTAGCATATTCCTCAGTATGCATGCCCAGGTTTCCAACATTTCCTGAGCACAGATGTTCTTCATCAGAAGAACTTTCAAGGGAAACTCATGTGTACAGCTGTTAAGAGCTTTGCCATTAAAAAGTACAAGGAAGACCGTGGCTTCTCGTCTCTTCATTATCTCCTTTAGTTTTTCCTCAGACCACCTTCAGTCTTGATGCATCTTGCGGGAAATCCATGACTTTTGAAAGTGGGTAGTAAGGAGGTTTTGATAGTCACTGTCAAGTGTGCTTTTCAGTACAAAAGTTTCACCGGTATTTTATGGCATCATTACTTATTGTTAGACCTGTCCCATGAAAACACAGCACATTTGAGTTCAACTACTACTTCATCTAGAAACATGTGAAAAACTAATTTCCAATTTTAAAGAGAAGCAGTTCAATTCAACACATAGTAAACAATTAATTAATTCATGGACCCGAGGTGTTCACACTGTCCTTTTGCTCATGTGTTTGACCTTGTGGAAGTCATCTCTTCTCTTTGCCTTGGTTCATGTGAAAAAGTAGCAAATTATTATACTGACTCATCATTTTCAGTGTTTATTCCCAGTACTGATTATGCACTAGTCTAACTAAGTAACCAATGAAAAATGCTCTAAAGAACAGATAAGAGTAGTCACATTTTTAGCTAAGTAACAATTTTTAAAAAACAGGCTTCAGAGCTTTATTCATATAATAAAAATGGCTAATTTAGGTAAGATTTCATAAGGAAAGTTAAAATAATTTTCAATGGAAAGGCACAGAGTAGCTTTAAATAGTTTTAATTCCGTCAATGAAAGAGAGAAACAAAATGAAAGACAAAGAGAGTTAGAGATTGGGGTAGCAGATGTGAGTGGTAATTGGGGGAAAACGTTTTTCAGGTTCTGGGTCTACCTCTATAAATCTGGTTAAGATGCCGCTTTTTACTGTAGTGGTCTTCCTTTATCTGCAGGGAATATAATTCAGGGTTCCTAATGAATGCATGAAACTATATTACTAAATCACATACATCTCAACAATAAACTTTAATATATTGAATTAGGCATAGTAAAAGAATAACAAGGGTGAGGCTAAAAATATGGAATAATTATAGTAAAATATTGAAGCAAAACTTCTAAGATCATTACTCTTGCACCAAGGACATTGTAAGTACAGTAAGGATTACCTGGACATAAGTGCAGAGATACCACAAACACTTTGATATAATAATGGTTGCTTTCATATGTGATACAGCTATTAAGTGAACTACAAGCAAGTAGCATATACAGGGGTGATAAAAAATACAGTGAATGTTTAAAGTTTTGAAAAATTATTGTAGTAATACACATGTTGTGATTAACCTTCCTTGGAATCCTTCCGCTCACTTTAAGCATGTGTATTCCGTCAGTCTTGCCATTCTCTGGAAGCCCTTTTGCATGAATGTCTTCATAAGGTGTGACACAACTAACGGTGACTGCCGCTAAGTGCCTTCCAATGAAAAGGCAAGTACAGAAAAATACTTAGTGCATCCTCATCCCCCTTTTTCACCAGCTGTAGTCTTGAGCAATTTATAGCTCTTCTCCAAAGTCAACATGACAGTGAAAGGTAAAGTTTTTGAATCAGTGCATGAGATCAAGGCAGCCATGACAGTTCAACAAAACACATGAAAGAGAACTTCCAGAACTGCTGCAGAGTGCAGCAGCTGAAGAGAATAGGAGTATTTTGAGAGGAAGTAATGGCAAAGTATCTTTTATTTTTTAAAATTTAAACACACACCATATCCTTTGATCATACTCAATAGAGCTTGGATAGAGTGAACAAAGAGATGATTTATATCTCAGGCATGATGCAGTGGGATAGTTCAAGGTTTCATCATGTAACTCAGAATGGTACATAATTTAAAATATACAGTGTTTATTTCTCAAATGTTCCATTTAACTTTTTAGTCTACAGTTGAATGCTCCTAAGTGATAATCCAGTTAAGAACACTGTAGTAGTAATTTGAGTGTTGGCATTCTTTGCTTGAAACTCAACTGTACAAAAAGTAGTTTAAAAACTTTAAAAACAAAGAAGGAGAGAAAAAGAATGAAAAAACAAAACTTAGGAATCAACATAGTAATTTATTCTTGATTTTTGACCCAATCACATTTCATGCCTTAGGCAAAAATTCAGGGCCCTGTTCTTAGTCGTGCATAGACCAATATTAGATTAGTAGCTAAAGTTATCAAAGAAGAGCTTGAACTTCATGAAAAGTTCCCACTTTTACTTCAGAATGTTTTTCTTACATTCCAATCACTTTACACATTTCTCAGTTCTCCCTCTGGCTCAAATCATTTCACCAAATAATATTACCAGATGAGGCAAGTCAATCATCTTTAGAAAATTCATTAAATCTGAGGCCACTATGGTACTATTTGTTCAGCTGAAGTAATATTTACAGAGGCTGTAGGAGTTAATGTGCTCACTAAAGCACTCACAAAATAGTTCATTTCCTCAGAAAAATCTCTCCCCAACTCATTAATTTCTTTAAAATGTTTGAAATCAAGTATATGAAAAAGACTTGAATACTAACTCACTGTATGAATTACAGATTATGCAAGGTGACACTTATTACATTAAACAGTTGGTCTAAAAAGGCACTGATTTAAGGAGGGAAACAGAAGATGTATAAAGCAAGAGAGCTGGATTCAAGTCTTGACATAAGGGAACTTCAGTCTACATGTTGACCATTATAATCAAAGAAAAAGACATAAAGGAGACAAGAGCAGAGTACCTGCCTTCAAGTATTCCACAAGCAAGTGGGAAAAGTGCCTTGATTTTCTATAAGAAGGTCAGGTTTCTTCTCCATGAAATGTAGAAAATAATGTGTCACACAAGCGACTATAGTTGGATATTTAAGAATGCAGTTACTAGCTAGAATTGGATAGTTCTAAACTTGAATCCAGATCATATATATATGTATGCAGTGGCAACCATAAGCAATTACATAACTAAACTAGGCATATCTTTATGTATTTTCTGGTCTTTAAAATAGTTATAGACTTAGTTGCCTAAAATGGTTATTGTGTATATTTAATGTGCTAATAATATACAAAGTGATTTACACTATTTCTGCTATACATGAAAGGCTACCTAATCATTTACAGAAAATTATACATATATATGCTTTGACTTTACATATATACATACATGTGATTATAATATGTACATATATCTATGTAACGCTCACATCTGTAACTCTTGATGAATTACTATTTGTACTCTAGCCCTTGAAAAACTATCAATGGCAATTATGTGAACATATTTATGACAAATAGTGAAAAAGAAAAATGTAATATCAAATTAAACTTTCATAACATGGACAATAGAACTAATCTACTTGAAGAACACTAACTCAGTGATGTACTTCAGTTATTTCTAATGCCTTGTAGATCAGGATGGACAGCAAAAAATTGTTTACACTTCTCTAAAAATGCTCATGCACAAAGATTTAATCTTTAATAAGATAAAACAATTATACTACCCTATAAAACAATAGGACTGCTTGTTATTGGGTTACTAACGACCACTATTCTGACATCAAGTGAAATAGAAATACTTCTTATGGTAAATAAATCCTATTTTTCATTCAGTGATCCCTAATTTCCCAGTTCCTGGTCTTCACACATTAATCTAATTTCCTCCCCTTGACTATAGGCAGGAATTACGGTGTTTCATTTATAAAATATAACACAAATGAAATACTTTTGGAGATATAATTGAATTAGTAAATTTGTATTGCTCACAGGGAGGTAGGTTGTTTTGGTTAAGTGTGAATTACTCTGTGGAAAGCTCTTGAGACGAGGCTCTAACCGAGGTCAGAAGAAATCCACTGCCAGGCTGTGAGGGCACTTATGAAGTGGGCCATGTGATGTGTGCAGGCAGCCTCCAGGAGTTGACAGAAGTCCTGCCTAACAACCAGAAAAAAGGGAGGGGCACCTTTAGTCTTACAATTACAGGAGATGAATCCTGGGAACCTGTGGCAAAACTGGGACAGCTCTTCCCCTAGTTGAGCCTTTGGTGACACTGCTATTCCAGTAGCACATAGACTGCAGCATGGCAAGACTCTTAGGCAAAATATTGAGCTAAGTTGCACACGGACCTCTGAACTACAGAAATGATGAGACAATCACTGCATGTTGCTTTAAGCCACTAAGTCTGGGATCTTTTCTTATACAGCAGAGAGTGCAAGTACACTTTTTTGAAACAGAAACTAGTTAATTTAGAGAGCAGAAAGGTAAAACTAAGTAATAATAAACAATGATATTCCTTTATGTATTATAAACATTTACATAAAGTTTTATCTGTGGAAGGTGGGAATTGTTCCAGTAAGAGACAAATGAGAAATTTTGATGTAGGCCACTTCTCTGAAATCTCCCAGGCAGAGAAATGACCCAACTGAAATAAGCATGTAAAGTAGTCAAGGATCTCATATGTATTGTGCCAAAAACTACACCCCTTGGAAAAGTTGTCACCAGTTTTGGAACAAGTGCCTTACTGGTGAGTTTAAAGTTTTATTAATGAGTTCAAATTTTACTAAACTCCCTTAGGAATAACCAAAAGAACGAAAGACTACAGAAGACAAACTTAGACACAGCTGAAAAAGTATGTTAGGGAATGTATTTATGGACATGACTACACAAATAAAAGATGAGCACTGAGTACGGGTAATTGGAGTGAGAGAAAAGATAGTGAATGATTTAGGAACACCATAGCTTTTCACAGTCTGATACAAACGCAGTATGAATTAGCACAGTGGGGAGGAAGCAAAGTAATTTATGTAAGCGTGTGGCAATAACAGAAGAGTCACAGTTAGAGTGCCAGATGACTCTAAGGGCTTAACTACTAGAGCACGTTGAACCACTTTAAAATCTATAGGACATACAGAAATGTGATGTTCTTGCAGGTGATATGTGAAAAAAGTCACATTTATATAAAGTATAAACCTATGACCGGTAAGAACTGAAAGGGAGTTAACAGTTTCTCCAATACAATTCATTCTTTTGCTAGTGAGCAGACTAAGGAAAAGACATAGGAGAAAACGGTTGTCATTCAGCAGGTTATTATTAAAGCCAGCAATGAAACTAAATATCCAGAATTATCAACTTCATATTCTGTGGCCCTTTGTTCAAATTCCATTCAACAGATATGAAATGGTAAACAAGAATACTAGGTAAATAGACAAATATGCAATTCCTTTTATATTCCAAAAGGTACTTGAAACATGATCTAATTCAGTAAGTTGAGGAAACTGAGAGACTGAGGAGTCATAAAATACAGACCCTATCTGCAGACATAAAGCAAAGTCATACACACAGTGAGCTAGAACCAATTTGGGCTGTTGTTTCTTTTCCCCCATTCTATCCTTTTCTAGTGTTTTCTCTTTACAAACTTTCACAATAATTCACATCTGAAGGGTTATTTGTGAAACCTCTGATCTCTCCCCTTCCCCCTGTAGCGCTCCCACCGCACTATGCCACCCATTAGCTCATCTTCTCTCCCGATTCTTCTAAGAAGAAACTTTTGTCAATGTATGGCTTTCTAATCTCTGATGAAGTCATTCTAAAGTGTTAAAAAGTTACTATTACACCTCTTAGAGATAAATACATTTTAAAAGCAATCATAAACATGCTTCTATTTCCTGAAATAATTTCCAACATTAGACATTTTAAGGGATGGGAAAGTGTTTCTGGAGAAAGTATTAGAAGCTTTTTGTCAACACCATAAAACCACTTACCAAATTAAATAGATTTAGTTGCCAGGAAGTTACTTCAAAATACAAACCAGAAGTATGCTGAATGGAGGGCAGTAAAATCCTTTTTAAAATCAAATTCCTTGTAAATTTCAGGGACAACTGCTTTTTAGACTATTTTCAATCTAGAACATGAATTGAATCAAAAGTGTCCAGCCAGCAATGGAAAACCCCAGGGTACATGTTGCTTAAACTGTTCTGTTGATTGCCCACTATTTTTAATGATATTTTCCCCTTACCTGAACCACTCCGAGCTGGGCAAATTCTCTGGTTCTTTTTAAACTCAGTTCCGTTTTCAGCTCTCTCCCCTGCTTCTTCCCACCCCCACCCTGTTGCTGTGTTCAGCAACACTTCAAAGGCGTGGCTGGCTTCACTTCTGTGCTTAGATCCGTTGAAAGAAAAAGTTAAATTTGAATCAGTTTATCACCTTTGGCTAGGATTTTAACAAAATTTAAAACTGAAGAGGACACCTCAGACACATCTAAAATGATACTGAGTGTGTCAGCTGGGTACTTGATCTTCAAAGGAAGCCACAGACCTGGACAAAGCTAACTGCCACTGCTAGCACTGCATCTTGAGCCTTCCAATTTGCAGTTTCAGGAGTCTGGATACCCAGGGTGCTTCGATATTTTTCTTTTATTTTTCTGTAATACGAGAGAAGTTAGTGTAGCATATTTTATGTTTTTTCTTTATGTGATAATGCTTTCTTAAAACTGGAGAAAAATGAGAGAAAAAAGTGCTGGATGACAAAAAAGTACAGAAGAAAAATCCTAAAATTAATCTGTGATGCATTTAAAATAAAGTCATCGGAGTTAGAACTGAGAGGTCAAATTCTATCAAGAAATTTTAAGAGGTAGAGAAAGTACAAAACCCTACAGAGCTCCTGCAGCCTAGGGGCTGTGGAATAGAAGATGCAACCAGTGGAAACCAAAACCATTGTCTTGGAAAAGTGTAAATTATTTCATATCTTTTACTTTTACTGGTGCTTTCAATCTCTTTATATAATATACCTTATGTTTAATGAAACTTTTATGTTCTCTATGATCAGCGGTTTGAATACAGTATTATACTCTCTGGGAGGCCATGATACATTTAAGGGACTTTTCTTTCAGGTGAAGGTTCAATGAGAGATAAATACTCTCCATGAGGTAAGAAAGGAAAACTACAAGCAAAGACGATAGTATGAACGAAGTCAAAATGGGATGAAACCGACGGCATACTTACAGCACTGGATGCATTTCAGAATAGCTGCTTGGCAGCGTGGATGCAGACACGACGCAACAAGAGCGGGGAGAAGGATGTTGCCCCTCAAGTTACCTCAGCTGACTGAATATGGGGAGTGACCCAGGTGTGGAGAACATCTGGGAAAGAAAGACCCAAGGATCCTAGGGAGGTCTGAGCTGATAAAAGATCAGACGGAAAAATGACGAAATGAACCAGGATCGACTTGGCTGAATTTGAAGGCATAACTGAAGTATAATAATAAGGAAAATGTATCAGCATTTAAGGATACGGAAAATGAAACAGAGGAAAGTGCTGAATTGTCAGTGGTTTCTGTTTCAGGCAGTGAATCCTGAAAATTTAGAAACTGAACAGATGTTATCCGTTTGGAGTCTCACACACGGAAGATGGGAAAATTCCTCAGATGCGCGTTAGCTAGAAAAGCAGTCCGCTGACGAGCCCATAGCCTGCGTCCTGGAGATGCCCTTGATAGTACATCTGCCCCTGTGTGTCTGTGAGACCTTAGAAATCACTTAGTCTCTGCAATGATCATTGAGTATCACTTAACCTATAGAAAACTGCAGATTTTAATGAAATTTGTGTAAAACAACTGACAAAATTCATCGAAATAAGCACAAAATAAATGATAATTTTCTTCCTTATAGTAAATCTATTTGAGATATGTTTGTGTTCTGAAAAGAGTTTTTAATAAAACAAGGTTTAACATGATGGGAAGAAATATATGAACACCAGAAGAAAATAAAGAGCCAAGGACTAATTGTCTTAGGGATAAGACAATTTACTTGAACATGGCAGAATATAGCCCCATTAATCTCTAAGGTATACGAGAAAGACACAACCAGGGAAGCTCTTCTTTGATCATTAAGGTCTATGGTAGTTCTCTGGTAGCATCTAAAAATGCTTATATTTGTTTATCCTATTTTTACAATATGGTAGTATTTGATAAAAAATTTCCTGCTTAACCCAGTTATAAACAACTTAAGCATTGACTTCAATCACTGAGGAATTGGGCTGAAATGCTTTGTAAAACATTTTACAGAGCTAAACATGTAAAATAATTAGTAAAACTTTATTTCAATATCATTCAATTAAATATATACCACTTAGTTTGTGTTCTTATTATGTGTAATATGGTATGTGAAGTGCTGTGGAATTGGCTGCAAAAGATATATTCCACTGCCTTAAAAATTTCACATTTCAGGAACTCACCCCAAATCCTGGAAATGTTTCTCACCATGAGCCCCTGGGATACAGTAACTACTCCACTGTGGATCATGTCAGGGCAAGCATGCAGTTATTACAGTTGGATGAAATGTCCTACTATTTTACACTGTTTTTCCAAGACAGTCTGTGTCTTTTCCTATTAGAAGCTTGAAGTTTATCTTACCATATAATAAATGTAAACATAAAAAATAGATAAAATGTTAGCTTGCAGAATAAATTACTTATTTTCAGCGTAAGATACTATTTTACCAGGCCACAGACTAGTAGCAAGACAAAGCTACTAGTCTATAGAAGACTAGCTCATTCCGGTTTTGTAATATAGTCTTCAAAACAAACAGTATTTTTGCTCTATCTTCTCAAGAACAAGGCTACCTTTTCCCAGGTAGCTCGATAAACTTTGTTCAGAGTTCTTTTCCAAGAGCAGTAGGTGGAAGGGTTACCCTCTCCCATACGTCTCAAAGGGTACTTCTTCTCTTGGCAGGCACACTTGACTCCCGCTTACTCTCTCTCATTGTCTCTATTCTAATCAACTTCTAACCATGCTAACTTCTGAGAGCTCACTGCATCTGTGTGCGGTCTCCCTGAATTTCAATCAGTCATCAGTTCTTCACCAAGAAAGCCAACCCTTCCTCCCTCCTTCCTGCTCTACTGGCAGAGTGACCGTTCAGACAAGAAATCCTGACAGAGTTCATTTCCTAAGAGGTTTTGGTGGAAGCTTATTACCGATTTCTTTGTTTCAATAATGTGTCTCCTGTGAATGAACCCTAGGCTACACCTCTGTCATTTCTTTATGGCCACTTTCCACTTCATAGTTAAACTGCCACAGTGAAGAGCTGCACGGCCCCCTCTACTCGGGCTCACTCTGAACATTGTGCTTGAAATACCCTCTTCCTGTCTCTTCTTCCCTTGACATCTCTTACTCATATGTCAAGAATAAATTCATGTGACATTTCTTGAAGGACACATTTTCTCATAACCTTCTTTCACACAGAGCCAAGTTTTGTTCCCAAGCTCAAATAATTCTCAGCATATACTTATAAAAAGAGTATCACTGAAGCTACCTATATAGACTGAGTTCCTTGAAGGGAGAATATCTGCCCTTAGTCTTGTGTTATTGTCTTTAATTGAATGTGAAACTATCATCAATAAAAATTTCATAAAGCACACCATTTTTTTTCTTTTTATTGAAAATACATGGCACACTGTATTTTCATGTGAATGCTATGCCTCTCTACTCAGTTTTATGAGATAAATCTGACAATTTTAACTGGTACATGTGATACCAGGCATTATTTTTTCAAAGTGATTAGACTTGGCTGTTTACAAGTATTTTATATTTATTTTGTCCTTAGTTACTTATGTTTATTTTAGGAAACTTAATTCCAAAGTTATCAGGTTTCTTTGGTAGCTTGTAGGGAGAGACTTCAGCAGTAGTTATTCAGAATTTAAGTTAATTCAGTTCCTGTCCTACTTGTAAGGATGTTATGTATTTTATTAACTCCTTCACAGAATCTTAACCACATGGAAAAAGTAAAACTTGTTCTTGGAATAAAGACTCTAATATGAACTTACTAAGTTTATCTCCCTCACCTGGTCTCTAATGTTTTGAATTCATAAGGAACCTTTTGGTAGCTGGTTTGCTAATGATTTACTTCTCTTGAAATTGTTCCTAAACATGAACTCAAATGAAAATGTATGTGAATAAATTCATAGTACAAAATTTTCTTAATTTTTATTCATATCAGCTTTCTTAGCTCATTGTAGTCTGTGCCAATTACCTCTTCTTTTCCTGGAAGACCTTTTGTGGAGTACAGAAGGAAAGGGAATGCGAGTAAATAATGTTTTAGTTCTGGTACGGAATGCTTTTAAATGTAAAGTAATCTTCATTTGAAATGCAATAGTCTGGTTTCTCCAAGAACTTAATCAAAATATATTACAGTAACTGATATTAGGAGTTAAATCTCAAGGGAAATTCCTCAAATGAGAGACTAAATAAATGGTCTTTTTACAGAGTGAGCAGACAGAAAGAGGAAGGCATGTTAGGAGAGCATTCCAGTACTGCTTTCTAACACAGAAGGAAAACTTGCTTAAAATGATTCTTGTATTACCAATAATTTTTCTAGGAAAAAAGTATAAAAATATTGCAACTCTGTTCATTAGATGGCTTGAAGTTTTTAAAATCTGCTGTATCTGCACCAAGAATTGTCCTTTAAGATGGTCACAGACCAAAGAAAGGACATTTGTGTGTCAACTTTTCTAGAAACTAGAAGTTACTTCCATTTAAAGTTGGTTTGTTTGTGCTTAATTTTGAGCCAATATTTCACATGGGACAAAAATCTTAAGAGTATTCAGCTAGCAATGTAACATTTTGCAATAGTTTATGTTCTTTAAAAAGGTAATAGCATGATCAAAGAGGATGTTAGTGTTAGACTCCCAGATAAAATCTAAAACTATTACAAAGCAGGCAGAGTAGAGATGAAAATGTAGTTGCTAATTAAATTCTAAGGCAGACTGCAATTTTCTCCCTAACCCTGTGGCTTTCATCTGGAGACCTTATGATAATCCACTGAGGGAAAAACATCTCCCTGGCCTTATTGCATATTTCAGAACGTGTAACATTGCACATTTCACAAATGACCTAAGCAAAGAGAGAGGGACAACAAGTAT
The DNA here is from genome assembly GCA_004027595.1 of Dinomys branickii. Taxonomy (NCBI): domain Eukaryota; kingdom Metazoa; phylum Chordata; class Mammalia; order Rodentia; family Dinomyidae; genus Dinomys; species Dinomys branickii. The sequence continues at coordinate 29,544 of PVLD010019917.1, forward strand.
AAGATTCAAAGAAAGGACATTTTGAGAGAAATTAAGAATTCTTTCCAGCTTATACACTGGAAGAACAAATATGCTTTTGAGAAACCATGTAATTCATACCGAATTCTGACAGATAGAAGAGATAGAATAAGCCCCTCTGATGACAGTGACAGCCATTAGACGACTCAGCTGAAGCTCTGTAGTTTGGATTTGACATGCCATGTTCCACTGCTGCATAGTTATGGCACATTAACGTTCCTTTAGGTAACACTGACAGCATGATGGGAAAGCTCAGATGATAATAGCTGCTCCGTTTTATGATTTATTATAACTTGCGTGCATCTCAATGCAGTAGGCTTATGTATCTCAAATCAAATCAAAGGACACCTAAAACCAAGCAAATAAACACAAGCTGGAGTGTGTATTAGGTTTGTTTTCATGCAGACTGACATGTATGAATGAACACAATTCATATTAACCTACATTTTTCACATCCATACATATAAGAGATACACATTATGCTCTTGGGAAATCTTTACCATTTATTACAGAAAAAAATTCTTTTATATTAAAAACTCAGAAAACAGTAATCCCTTATAATTCACTAATCAGTTGTAACTGCTATTAACTTTTTAAAAGCAGTTTTTGAAATGTAGCGTATGTATGGAAAAATTATGAAAGAGGAGGAAGTTTTCTATTCCTAGTTAATTGAGAAGTACTCAGTCTTGTTTTTCAGATGGATACATGTAATATGCCAATAGCACCTGCAAAGGAATCCCTGTGCCACTACAGTCCTGCCCTGTGACACCCCTGAGGACAATGGAAGAGTGAACTTCTTCCTGTGGGAAAGACTCTGAGCAATATAGCTGGGTATTATTGCCTAGAAAGTCACATGGTCTGAGGTTAGGTTTATACTTATTTGTGAGATATGGTTAATGTTTCTGAATGGTTGGGGACTTAGGACACAACTAAGAAGGTGTATAGATAGACCTCATTCAAAAGCATCGAGTGTGAAGATATTTGCATCACATTTAAATTTCACCAAAGCAGTATTCTATGGAGGAGAATTTTAATAATCAAGATGAATCACTCTGTGTATGTTAGTCAGCCTCCTTCCCTTGACACTGCTGTCTTCACCAAATGGCTTCTGAAACAAACAGATGCTAACATTCCCAAACTTTGTTATTTTTCAGCTGTATCAGTCATCTATCCAAAGGCAGGTTGACAAAGTTGTACAACTTCTATCATGAGGATCAGTACTCTTGGGTTGTGCTGAATTCACACATGTATTCTGGACAAAGATTGGTCTTCCCAACACGTATACCATCCATAGAATTGCTAAATTGCCTATAGCCCATGATAACTTTTCCCAGAAGAGTCACTTTAACTAATAATTTTACTTTACAGGAAATTGAGTGTGGTCATGGAGCTATACTTACAGATTTTATGGTCTCATCATGTTCCTTATCACCCACAAGCACCTGAAATTATGTTTGAAGACTCTGATACAGTGACAAAATGGTGGTAAAATCTTTTCAGGTTTGTACAGCTTTGCCAGGTTATATAATGTTTGTTCTAAATTAGAGTCCAGTATATTATACTGTTTCTCCCATAATCAGAATGGATCTCAGGAACAAGAAGTGGAAATAAAAGGAACTCTTCATTTATACCTTGTTTTCAGGAAGTTTCTTCCTTCTGCCCTTGGTATTTTGGGGCCTCTGCTGGTTTAGAGTTTCTACTCACAAAATAAGATAGGGGACACAAAGTGCTCTATTAAAATGGAAGTTGGACTTTTTAGAGGCTATCCAATTTATTATAGCCTACATTCTGCCTTCGAATTTTACTGCATTTCCAGATAAATCAAGATCGTTATAACTCCATATTTCCATTTAACTTTCCCTATTTTATTATCACAGTACATTTTATTAACCATAAATATTAAATCCAAAAGAAAATTTTATCTTGTAGTAGTTATTTAATTATATTTTCTAGTATTTTTAAATTCAGTGAATGCTTCATTTTAATTTCACCAACTATTTTGTATCTCTGAATTTTGTTATGTGGCTTTTTCTTAATGTATCATTTAGAGCAGATTGGCAGGTAACAAATATCTCCCCAAATCTTATTCATTTGAATGTCTTATTTTACTTAACTACCATTTAGCAAAACAAAAATAGGATAGAATACTGTTATTATTTTTCTTCAACTTTTCAAAGATATCATTCTATCATTTTCTGGCTTCATATTTTTTCTTTCCCTCCCTGTCACCCCTTCTTTCTCTTCTCTACTTCCTTTGTCTTTGTTTTATTTCATTTCTTTTGTAGTGGAAATTGAACCCAGGGTCTTTGCATTGACCTATATGCCTTTTTATATTTTAATTTGAGACAGGGTCTCCTTACATCATCTAGTTGCCCAGGTAAAACTTGAACTTGTGATCCTCATCTCAGCTTTTCCAAGTGCTGAAATGATGGATGTGTGTCACGAGGCCCAGCTGGTATCACATTTTCTATCGTGAAATAGGCTGTCTGTTTAAATATTTGTTTTTGGAGGTTGCCTATCTTTTTAAAGTTTGATTTTAGCATCTTATTGTAATTTTAATTGCTTATTGGAAATATTTATAGAGTCAACATCAAATTGCAAAAGGTATTGTAGTGTGGGTATATATATCCTTTTATTGTTTGCATTTTATTAGAAGGTGATTGAATTATAGGGATGATGTGGCTAACTTGCTGCTAGGAAGTGAGGTTTGGTGGGAAGAGGCAGGTCCCCTGGGTGTATCTCCCTTACCTGACCCTCCCTGCTTCTCTCTCTGCTTCCTGGTAGCCATCACAGGAGTGATTTTCCTATGTCAGGCTCTACTATGCCGCTGCTCATGCATGCATAGAAACTTCTAAAATGGTGAGCCAAAATAAAACTCTCCTTCTTTCTTTCTTTTCTCCTTTGCCCGAAGACAGATGTTCCTTCCTTTTGAGCAATTTCTTTCCCTTTTATAATATCTATTGTGCTTTTCAGATTTCATTTACTTTTTCAGGTTCTTACACTAGGAAGACAATACAATGTTTACACAGGTAAGTATAAGTTATTCACTTATGGGTATGGTCTCTTGTTGCATACATTTACTTATAAAAGCATCGTTTACCTTTCTTTATAGCTGAGTAATACTCCTTTCTATAAAAATACCACATCTTTTTTTATCCATTTCTCAGCTGATGGACATTTGTGTTGTTTCCAAGATTTAGCTATGACAAATCGTGCTACTATAGATATGGGTGCACATGTATAGTTTTGGTATGATGTTTTCAATTCTTCTGGAAAAATATCCAGAAGGGGAATAGTTGGGTTGAGTGGGACCTCTAATCCTAGTTTTTCGAGGAATCTCCACACTGATTTCCACAGTGGTGGTACCATTCTACACTCCAACCAACAGCGAAGAAGGGTTCCTTTTTCCTCACAATCTATCCAGCATTTGTTACTGGTTGATTCTTGATGATATCCATTCTTTCTGGGGTGAAATGGAATCTCTGCATTGTTTTAATTTGCATTTCTTGAGTTATCAATGATATTGAGCATTTTTTCATATATTTACCATTTGTATTTCTTCATCTGAAAAGTATATATTCATCTCACAAGCCCATTTTTGGATTGGGTCTTTGAATTTTGAGGATCTAATTCTTTTAATTCTTTATATGTTCTAGATAGAAGTCTTTTGTCTGAAGGACAGCTGGTAAACATTTTTTTTTTCCCAATTCATGGATTTTCTTTTTACTCTATTGGTGATTTCAAGTTCTTTAATAAATAGTGCTGGAAAAACTGGCTTTCCACATACTGAAGAATAAAACTAGACCCATGTCTAGCACCATGAACTAAACTAAAGTTAAAATGGATCAAATTCTGAATATTAAAATTGAAACACTAAATCTATGGGAAGAGAAAGGAGATAGAGCTCTTAAAGACATAAGGGTAGGCAGAGAGTTCATGAATAAAAAAAACTGCATGAGAAATACTTCAAGGAATCAACAAGTGGGATCTCATCTTATTTAAAAGTATTTACACACAAGAATTATCTAATAATACTCTAATAACATATCTTTCTGTGTTTCACATTTCAAATTGAAACATAGATTTATAAAAAATTACAAAATAGTATAAAATATGGCTTTCCAAGTGCTAAAGTATTGATAAATCATAGCACAATGATCAAGTCCAGAAAATAACATTGATACAATTTTATGAGTTAATTATAGATGTTGTTTACATTACAGTTTTTATCTACTTATATCCTTTGTTTAGGTCAGGATCAAGTTCAGATTTACATGATACATTTAACTATCATGTATTTTGACTCCTCTGATATGGGATGGTACTGGCCTATACTGCTTTTTGTGACATTAATATGTTTGAAAAATACAGAACATTTTTATGTCAAATGTATTTCAATTTATACAACATTTTCTTGAGATTATCCATTTTAAGCAATGGCATAGCATAAATGATGCTGTGTGCTTCCTCTATCAAAGGGACAATATGTCTATTTCTCTTTAATTTAGTTTTGATTAGTGTTTGATGTAAATATGATGTGTGCCATATTTTTCACATGAGACATTAGTATTTTACATTATACCATTTGTAAATAATTTTGAGAAATATCTTGAAATTATGCAACTCTCTTTTCTCATAATTTTGCTCACAGATTTTAAAATATTTCAATTATTCTTTCTTCTGAAAGTATTGTGACAGGAAAAAATAAAAATTTGGATGGTAGACAAGCCTACCATTGCAAATTTGTTTAAAGCATTTGGATTTTGCTACGTTGCTGTAAGAAATTAATTACCATTGAATTAGGAATTTTATAATATGTTCCAGTATCTCAAGGTGGATTAAAAACTTTTCTCTGTAAATATGATCTATTAAACCCTGAAAAGAATTTGGTAGTATAGAATGGCTATTCTTAAAATCCTTAACTAGCTGAATATAGAAAATATTTCTGAATTTTATAAAAATTTTCACCCAAAATAGAGACAAACGTTTAATGTGACATATCAAACCTACTCTCAATGCAGAAGATCAAGAGACAGAGAAAGAGGAGATGGAGGAGATTAAATGAGAATGAAGAAGTTGAATTGTGTTATGCATGTGTACAGATTCCACGTATGGAATGTAAACAGTAGGTACTGCAAATATGCATGAAAATAAAAGGAAAGCACTCCCCAGACAGATGGTGAGGGGAGGAGGGAAGGGAATTAGGATGAAAACAAGGAATTAAGGTATAGCATACATATATTCCAATTCCCTACAAGGAAAGATTTGAAGGTCATATTGTATGAACATTAGCAGTAGTAAGAAAGATAACCTTTTGCATAAACAGAAAAAAAAAACTGTTGGCTTCATCAAAACAATTTTCTTTTTTTTTTTTTCTTTTATTTTAGAAACATAAAAGTACAAAAACATATTGACAAACAGACACCCATTATCATAGAAAATAGTACAATCACAACTAATCTATAGACAAGGTGATATGGTCTCAACAGTAGTTGTTGCTTTATCCATTGATATCTTCGAATTGTAGATGTATGGACCCATATACAGACATGCAAATTTAGTC
>PVLD010019918.1:0-35125 GCA_004027595.1 Dinomys branickii
CTGGCTAGTGCTTCCAGAACTATGTTGAATAGGAGTGGTGACAATGGACATCCTTGTCTTGTTCCTGACTTTAAAGTGAAAGTTTTCAGTTTATGTCCATTTAGTATGATGTTGGCTGTTGGTTTGTTGTAGATGGCTTTGATCAGATTGAGGTAGAGGCCATCTATTCCTATTTTTTCTAAGGCTTTTAACATGAATGCATGTTGGACTTTATTGAAAGCCTTCTCTGCATCTACTGAGATGATCATGTGGTTTTTGTCTTTGACTGTATTGATATAGTGTATTACATTAATTGATTTGTGAATATTGAACCATCCCTGCATTCCTGGAATGAATCCTACCTGGTCGTGGTGTATAATTTTCCTTATGATTCGCTGTAATCTATTTGCCAATATTTTGTTGAGTATCTTTGCATCTATGTTCATTAGAGAGATGGGCCTGTAGCTCTCTTTCTTGGTTGGGTCTCTCTCTGGTTTTGGTATCAGTATAATACTTGCCTCCAGAAATGTGTTGGGGAGAGTTGCTTCCTTTTCAATTTCATTGAAGAGTTTGAGGAGAGTTGGCATTAGATCTTCTCTAAATGTTTTATAGAATTCTGCTGTGAATCCATCAGAGCCTGGGCTTTTCTTTGTTGGTAAGTTTTTAATAACGTTTTCAATCTCATTAATTGATATTCGGTTGTTCAGGATTTTTACGTCTTCCTGATTCAATTTTGGCAATTTGTACCTTTCTAGGAATGTGTCCATTTCTTCTGTATTTTCTATCGTATAGGAGTACAGATTTTCAAAGTAGGTATTAATGATCTTTTGTATTTCTTTTGGATCTGTAGTGACTTCCTCCTTTTCATTCCTTATGGCATGAATCTGAGATCTTTCCCTTCTTTTTTTGATAAGGTTGGCTAGGGGTTTATCAATTTTATTTATTCTTCCGAAGAACCAACTCTTTGATTCACTAATTTTTTGTAGAGTTTTCTTCATCTCAATTGCATTAATTTCTGCCCTGAGTTTTATAATCTCCTCCCTTCCTTGGGCTCTTGGTTTGGCTTGTTGCTCTTTTTCTAAGAGTTTGAGGTGTATCATTAGGTTATTTATTTGCTCTCTTTCTATTTTCTTTGTATATGATTTCATTGCTATAAACTTCCCTCTGAGGACTGCTTTCATTGCATCCCACAGATTCCGATAGGTTGTACTTGCGTTTTCATTTATTTGTAGGTAGTTTTTAATTTCTTCTTTAACTTCTTGTGTGATCCATTGGTTATTCAGGAGGTTGTTGTCTAATTTCCACGTGTTTATGTGGTTTTTGGAGTTCTCTTTGTCATTAATTTCCAATTTCATTGCACTGTGGTCCGATAATATGCATGGGATAATTTCAATTCTTTTGCATTTAGGTCGATAAGCTCTATGGGCTAGAATGTGGTCTATTTTGGAGAAAGACCCATGTGCATCTGAGAAAAATGTGTATTCTGATGTTGTGGGGTGGAACACTCTGTATACATCTACTAAGTCCATTTGTTCACACTTTTGGTTCAGGTCTGTTATTTCTTTGCTGCGTTTCTGTCCAGTTGACCTGTCTCTTTGCGTCAGAGGGGTGTTTAGGTCCCCTATTACAATAGTGTTATTAGTTATTTGATTTTTTACATCTGTTAATATTTGACTTGTAAAATTAGGTGCACCATTATTTGGTGCATAAACGTTTAGGATTGTTACCTCTACCTCTTGCAGCTTTCCCCTAACTAGTATGTAATGGCCTTCTTTATCTCTTTTGATTGTTTTTGGTTTGATGTTTACATTGTTTGCAAACATAATAGCTACCCCTGCTTTTTTCTGGGGGCCTGTTGCATGGAGAATTGTTTTCCAACCTTTAACTTTCAACCTGTGGATTTCTTTTTGAGTAAAATGTGTTTCCTCTATACAGCATATCGTTGGATTGTGTTCCTTAATTCACTCTTCCAATCTTTGCCTTTTGACTTTTGAATTGAGGCCATTTACATTAATGGTTATATGTTGGCTTATTCTAGTCATGTTATTTACTTGTTGTTTTCCTTCTTTTGCTGACTGTTTACTTGCTTGTTCTGTTTAGGGAGTTATTTCTATTGTTGTTCTTCGGATTGTGGTCTCTTTTTTCTCTGTCTAGAATATCTTTTAGTGCTGTTTGCAATGCTGGTTTGGCACTCATGAAGTTCTTCATTTGTTCTTTGTCGTGAAAATATTTTATTTCTCCATTGAATTTGAGGGATAGTTTTGCAGGATACATCAGTCTGGGTTGGAAGTTGTTTTGTCTTAGAATCTGTAGTACCTCGCTCCAAGCTCTTCTTGATTTCATGGTTTCCGTTGAGAAATCTGTTGTAATTCTGATGGGTTTTCCTTTATAGGTGATCTGTTTCATTTCTCTAGCAACTTTTAATATTGTGTTCTTTTGCTGGATATCTGGGATCTTGACTATTATATGTCTGTGTGTGTTTTTCTTTGGGTTATGGATCGTTGGGGTTCTATATGCCTCGATTTTTTTTTTTTTGGCGGTACTGGGGATCGAACTCAGGACCCTGAGCTTGCTAGGCAGGCGCTTATTCCACTGAGCTATATCCCCAGCCCCCCTATATGCCTCGATTAACTGACCTTCAGTATCTTTTACCTTGTTTTGGAAATTTTCTGCTATTATTTCAGCAAATATTCCTTTTATATCGTTTGTGTGGTCTCCTACTGTTTCACTCACTCCTATTACTCGAATATTATTAGATTTTGCCTCATCTTGGAGCTGCTGGATTAATTTTTCTTGTGTCTTTGATGATTTTATGAGATCCTGCCTTTCTCGCTCATAAGCTGCCATGCTGTCTTCAAGGTTTGAAATTCTATCTTCGGTTTCATTTAAGCAGTTTTGCAAGCTTTCAGTGTAAGTTTTCAAATCCTGGCATTCTCTTTGGACCTGTTTCATTCTTGGTAATTCATTCCTAAATTGCTCTTGTAACGTTTCCATTTGTTTCCTATTGTCTTCTAATCTTTTATCTATTTCTTCTCTATGTGTACGGAACATTTCTTCCATTATTGTTTTCAGTTCATTTTTTGTCTGAGAGATCATTGCAGGTATGTGCCTCATTTCTGCTTTAAGCTCTTTTATGGCCTGTTGGAGTTGTTTCATTTCGGATGCAATCATTTCATAACTTGCAGGTATGTGGCTTCCTGCTTCCCTGTATCCTCGCATTCAGAACTTGTTCTGGGTGGGGTTGAGTTCTGAGACTGCGTTTTGTTCCTCTGTTTTCCCATTTTTGGGTATCAGATTCAAAACGTTGAGCTATAAATTCCCCAGTCAGTTCAGCAGGCAAAGGTCTGCTGCAGAGGCTGCTCCAATGACTCCTTCTCTTTGGGAGAATGTCCCCTAAGCTTTCTGCTGAGAGATCCGCTTAAAAGGCTGCTCAGATCCCGCTTTGTGGACCTCGCTATTCCCTACCCCAAGACCTGGCTGGGGCACATAAACTGCTCGCCGCCCCAGGGACCTTGCAGGCAGGGGGCCGCTCAGGTGTTCCTCCCTGGGTGGAGCTCCTCCCCCACTCAAAAATCCCGTCGGGGCGTCCAGCCAGCTCTTCCTTCCTGGGACAGTGCAGTCAGAAGTGCTGTTCGGATGTCCCTCGCTGGGCGGAGTTTCTCCCCGACTCCAAAAAAACGGTCAGGGCGCCCAATCAACCCACCCTGGGATCGTGCAGGCAGGAAAGCCACTCAGATGTATCTCCTTGGGTCGAGCTTCTTCCCGACTCAGAAATACTGTTGCGGTGCTCACTCGGCTCACCCGTTCCGAGATCCGTGCGGGCAGGAGATCCTGGCGCTCTCTGGCGCATCTCCACCTCCTCAGCGTTCTCGCAGGAGCCGCCGACCGCAGCAGCCGTAGTGCCCGCTCTGCGGCTGAGGATGGCGCTGGCTGCGGGGTCGGGGCTCTGAGTAGGATCCCAGTCTGTTGCGCGGATTAGCACAGTCTGCCCGGGGAGCGCCGTTCTCCAAGTTTGCTCTGGTCCACCGCCTCCAAAAATTCCTGGTCGCAGCCGCCTGCGAGCCATTTGGGTTTGGGAGATGGGAGGGTCCATCCTGCCAGGATTGCACTCGGTGGTACGCGGGACTCGGCTGATCCACGGCCCGCGCAGCGCCAATCGCCTCGGGTGCCCAGCTTTCAGGGCCCACCCACCTCTCACCGCGGTGTATCCAGCCGACCCGTTAAAGCTCACGCAGCGCAGAGCAACATGTTCAGTTGGAATTTCACAGCCGCGGACCCGGCACCCGCGCAAAAGATCGGTCTCTGGGAGAGTTTCCCTCTGCCGCTCACCTGGTCGCCATCTTCCCAGAAGTTGTGTATTGGCTTATCATTGTCATGTTATTTTCCTGCTGCTGATTCCCTACTTTTTCCCTCTTTTAATTGCTTGCTCTGCTTGGTGGTTCATTTCTATTATTCTTGAAATTGTGATCATTTTTATCTCCTTCTAGAATATCTTTTAGTCCTTTTTGTAGGGTTAGCTTGGCACTCATGAATTTCTTCAGTTGTACTTTGTCATGGAAATATTTTATTTCTCCCTTAATTTTGAAGGATAGTTTTGCAGGGTACATCAATCTGGGTTGGAAGTTATTTTCTTTCAGGCCTTGAAATACTACACTCCAAGCTCTTCTTGACTTGATGTCCCATGTTGATAAATCTGCCATGATTCTGGTGGGCTTCCCTTTGTAGGTGATCTGTTTCTTTTCTCTAACAGCTTTTGATATTGTGTTCTTTTGCTGAATTTCTGGGATCTTGATTATTATATGTCTGAGTATGGATTTATTTTGATTATGGCTAATTAGAGTTCTATATACCTCACTTATGTATCACTGTTAGTTTCTTTTTCCATGCTTGGGAAATTTTTTTTGGTATTACTTCTACAAATAGTCTTTTTATGTCATTTGTATTGACTCCTGCTGTTTTGTTGATACTTATTAGTCCTACATTGTTTTTCTTTGCACCATCTTGCAGCTGTTGAATTGTTATTTCCTGGTTCCTTTTTACTTTTAAGACATCTTTTGTTTCTCAATCACTAGCTGCAATGCTCTCTTAAAGGTCTGTAAATCTATCTTCAGCTTTGTTCAAGGGGTTTTGCCAGGTTTGAAGGAATTTTTAATTTCCTGGTTATCTCTTTGAATTTGTTTCATGCATTCTTGCTCTTTCCTACATTGTTTATTCAAGGCTTCCATCATCTTTCTATGTTCCTCTATCTTTACCTATGTCCTCTTTAGACGTGCTGAGCAATTCTTTCATTACTGCTGTCACATCTTTTCCTACCTGAGAGATTATTTCTGATCTGATTTCTTCTATAGTCTGATGTAGTTGCTATCCTTTACTTCAGTTGCTATCATTTCAGAAATTTCCAAACTTTTATATCAGTGTCTCGTGAACTGGTTCGGCGTGGGGTAGAGATCTGAGATTGCACTCTACTTCTTTGTTTTGTCATTTTTGAAGATCCTGAGGATCTCTGGTGCTCATCGTGGCTCCCGTGACACTGTGGGAGGTTGGGAACAGCTCATCACGTCTCCCAAGCTGTCCAGCAGCTTATTGTGACTGTCATGATGGTGTTGGGGGTGGCTCACCAAGGCTCCTGAAGCTTTCCAGGGCTCAGCATGGCTTCTAGGATGGTGGGGGGTGGGGCATAGTCACTGAGGCTCCCAAAGCTTTCTGGGGTTCTGTGTGGCTCCCATGCTGGGGGGGGGGGGATATGGGGCATGGTTACTTAGGCTCTCAAAGCTGTCTGGGGCTCAGCATCAAATTTACCAATTTTAATCATAAAATACTTTTTTGGGTTTTGTGTGTGTGTGTGTGTGTGTGTAGTGTGGGTATTGAACCAAAGGTTGCCCTACCACTGAGCTACATCTCCTGTCCTTTTAATTTTTTATTATGAGGCAGAGTGTCCCTAGGTTACCTAGGCCGGCCTCAAACTCATGACCCTCCTGCCTCAGTCTCCTGAGTAGCTGGAATTACAGATGTTCACCACTGCCCAGGCTACTTTTATGAGTTTGTATGTGTTTTTGCAACTGCAAATAGCCTTGGAAGAATCACTCCTGAAATTCCCTGGGCCTCAATATTCTCCCTTACATTCTGAAGTCCCTAGCAAACTGTGTATCTGTGGTCACTGTAGTTTTGTAGCTTAGCTAGTTTTATTTGACTTCTTAGCTTAAATTCCTAGAGAAACATTAAAGTGTGGCCAGACTGTGGGTTGGGCTGGATTTCTCATGCCATAGAGTCAGAGCCCAAGCAGGTATGGCCAAGATCGGCAGTCCCAGCAGATTGCAGGGCTGACCTCCCAAGGTGGGAAGGACTGCTAATCACTGAGACTACAGAGCCTCAGCCAAGAATCAGGGACTCAGACACACACACACACACACACACACACACACACACACACACACACACGGAAAGACAGAGAGAGAAAGAGACAGACAGAGTCAGGAGCCTTATGTAAATACTAGACAGTGGTACAACTCTACTATGAGCCCCAAATCCATACTGAGCTGAGGCTGGCTCATTAGTACTTCCCATTATCAGTGCCTTTGGTCCCACCTGCCTGCCTGTCCCCATTTCTCCTTTCTGTAGGAGGTTACAGGTGACTCCCAGGCCTGCAGGAGACTATAATATGGCACTCCAAATGACACTGCAGAAGACCAACATATGTCACCTTAAAATATTTTCTTTGGCATAGGAATTATTTTGAGAAACAAGCAGCCAAAGAAGATGTGAAAACAATTAAAGTTCATCTTTTCATAAGAGAAATTGACATGTACAAAAAATAATCTGGAAAAGACCAATCTGCATTAGTGGGTACATCTCCCTCTGTTCACCAGGAAGAGGAGACAACAGTAAGTCACCAGACTGTTGATGGTGAGGACACCAATGGGAATCCATGTAACTAACCTTACCCTGTTACCACACTTTCCCAAGCACCTCTTGAAACTGTCTGACTCAGACCTTCTATGGTTCAGTTGGAGATGAAACAGAAGCCTGAACTCTAAGCCACCTCTCTAGATTTTACTCATTTCTCTGGGTATCTTCTATGTATACATAAGGCATATATGCTACTAAACTTTCATTTGTTTTTCTCTTTCTAATCTGCCTTTTGTTACAGGGGGTCTCACCCAGAGACATAGAAAGCATAGAAAGAGAATTATTTTTCTGACCATATAGTTTTGATGACCCAGATGGAAAGTTGGGACCCACTAGCCCTGGAACCTACTGGTGGGACCTTGGGGAAACCAAAATAGGGCAAAAGGGTCTCTATCCTGTAGCACTATTATGCAAAGCAGGTAAACATTTCTCTTTGTCCCTTCTGCCCCAAATTCATATTGGCAGAACAAAATATTTGTAAGAATTAGAAATTATTTTGTTTTGTGCCTATGGTTAAGTTCAGTTTTAGGGTAGGTATTTGGTTATTCATCTTTTCACTTCCAGGAAGCTATCTATTGCTTTCTGTTTAGTCTACTTTTATGTGCTAAAAGCTGAGCTTGGATTTCTATCTGTCCAGGTATCTAGGTTACCAGGCTTATCTGTATAAAGGCAACCATAAGGCTGACACACCCAAGTGTATGGCCAGACAGAAATGTGGCTTGCACCCCTCATTTGCAGCTAGTGTTCTATCAGCTATTTCCAGAGCTCAGTTTTCTAAGACTTCCTGTCTCTGGGCTGTGTTTGGGAGTCACACTATATTTTTGGAGAGCTATGTCTTCTGATCCTTCTTTGGAAGTTTCCATAGAAGTTCCATAAAAGGCTTATTAATTTGAAGTATCAGAGGCATATTACTTTTGGTCTTGACTCATGTGATACCTATTCCTCTGATGGAAACATAAATAATTTAGAAAATAGTTCAATACTGCTAGGGATATTTACTGTTTATCTCAGCTGAACTTGATAATAAGATATTTGAAAGGGGGAAAACAGGCAGCTCTATCATCAGAGCTTGGGCCAATTAGAAGTCGGTGTTCAGGCTCTGATAGGAGCTATTTTTAAAGGCATCTCTGTTTTATTCGACTCTGTTTCTCCCGAGAGATTTCAGGCCTGACACCAGCTTCTCGAACGTCTGCTAACTCTATGCTTCACCAGTACCGTCCACCTCCTTGCTGCTTGTGTGACTCACTGTGGTGCCTTGAGCCTCACTGGCTGTTTCCTACCACCTTTGTCCCTCTTCTTTTGCTGCTTCTATCTTCCCTTCAGCTCTCAAGACCTCGCTTTGCCCCATTCAGGCCCCACTTCCCCCATGGTTCTGTCCACCCTGCGAGCCTTTTCCATTTTCTCTCTAGCCCCTTAAACATTGGGCATCCCTGTTCTAAACAGACTCAGGTCCCCCAGAAGCAACTACCTGAGGGTAAAGAGACAAAAAGTAATTGGAATCAGGCTGAGTGTTTTAGGTGTCCACAGGTGGCCTGTGGACACATTGAGCCAGCTGCTCGACATCTCTGCAGGCACTTGCCTAAAATTGAGTCTGTACCTTGCATAAGCTCAAGCTCTGATCATAGGCAAATGTGCCCCAAAACTCTTTCTTGAAGAAAATCCGCATGCTTTCTCTATACTTTGAGATGTCCACTTTCTATACTGTGTTCTTTCTGTTTTTAATTTGTCCTGTTTTCTCTGGGGTCTGAGGGGTATCTCATTGCAAGGCAAATCTTTACCATAAGGGGGAAAGGCTATTTGAAAAAAACCTAACTAATGATAATTTTAAGTCTCTCCTGTAAACACCGATTTTATTTTATTTTTTGTAATAGAGTCTATGAAGTTACAGGACTGGGTTCAAACTTGCAGTCCTCCTGCTTCAGCAGGAATATCTGGGATCCAAGGTATGTGCCACCACACAGAGCGACATGTTTGTTTTTTCCTGAATGAACTAATGTCTTAGTCTATTTTTGTTGCTATAAAAATATGGCAAGCCAGGTAGTTTCTAAAGAATAGAGATTTATCTAGCTCGTGGCTCTGTGGGCTGGAAATCCAGGGGCAGGTCTCCAGCATCTGGTTGGCATCAGGTGAGGACCTTTTTGCTGGGCACAACATGGTGGAAGGTGGCACACAGCAAAATGGAGGGAGAACACTGGCTTGGGTCTCTCTTCCTCCTGTACAACCTGAATATACTCCTGACCTCATCTAACTCTAACTACCCCCACAGGCGCCACCTCCAAATACTGTTAACAGAAACATAATTTGGGAATTAAGTTTCAAACACATGAGCTTTTGTGGGGTACAGTTTGCATTCACACTGATGGTGGCTGATAGTTCCTTTTCTATGTCCTTGGCAGAGCTTTCTGTATTTTGGATGATAACCATTTTCATTGAAGTAAATGGTATCTCACTGTGGTTTTGATTTGCATTTCTCTACATATTAGTAATGTTGGTTATTTTTTCTCATATGCTTTTCTGGACATTTATATAGCCTCTTTGGATAAATGTCTATTCAGGTCAATTTGCACATTTTTAAAAATTGGATTCTTTTGATGAATATTTTGTTTTGTTTAGAAGATTTTTTTTGTTTGTTTTTGAGTTTTCAGTTTTAAAAACATCATTATTGTATTGATTTCTTTTTTTGCTGTTGAATTTTTCAAGTTCCTTATATACCCTGGAAATTAATTCCTTGTTTGATGAATAGTTTTCCAGTAATTCTCCTCCCTCTACAGGTTGCCTCTTCACTCTGTGGGTTGCTCTGTTTGCTGTACAGGTTTTTACTTGGTGCAATCCGTTTGTCTTTTTTTGTTGTTGTTACTTGTCTTTTGGAGATCATATTAAAAAATCTTTGCCTAGACCCATGTCTTAAAAAATTTCCCTATGTTTTCTTCTATAACTTCATCGTTTGGGGTCAACACTTAAGTATTTTATCCACTTTAGTTTTTGTAGAGGAAGAGAGATAAGAGACTATATTCTTTTTCTTCTGTATATGAATTCCACTTTTTCCCACATCATTTATTGAAGAGATTTTCCTTTTCCAATGTATATTCTTGTGGTCTCTGTCAAATATCAGTTGGTTGAAAATATGTGGGGTTATTTCTAGGTTCTCAATTCTGTTCCATCAGTCTGTGTGTCAGGTTTTTTCTTTCATTTTTTTGGGCCAGTACCATAACATTTTGATTACTATGGCTTTGTAGTGCATTTTTTAGTAATAGTATGCCTCCTGCTTAGGTTATCTCAGGCCTGCTGCTTTGCTCAATTTATTCAGACTATTCAGGACTTTCTTAGTTCTATACAAATTTTAGGTTTTTTTCTATTTCTGTGAAGAATGTCATTAGTATTCTGATACGAGTCACCTTGAATCTATAGACTACATTGTGTAGTATGCATACTTTAACAACAAATGTCTTTCCATCTTTTTCATGTCTTCTTCAGTTTCTTTCATCAGTGTTTTGTAATTTTCATTGTAGAGATCATTCACTTCTTTGACTAAATTTATTTCTAGTTATTGATTTTTTATTTTAAAGACAAAAGAATTCACACATATCAACAACCAAACAGACATAAACCAGAATAACACAAAAACAATAAAGGATATATAAAACTATAGAGAAGATAGCAGGGAATTAACAGTGGATGCTGTATTACATAATGTTATCTTCTCATTTGTTACTCAGTCATACAAATAAAGGCGCATACAATTAATCAATCAATTTTCTCCACCCTCATCTCCATTGTTATCCCACCCAATCAGTCATCTTCCCTCTGTTAATAACTATACTTTTTGGTTTTATTCATTCGCTCAGGCTCTCACATTGGGAAGACACAAGGCTACTTCAGATTATGCTGCAACAAACATGTGTGTACACTAATTACTATGGCATTAGGTGGAAAATCACCTAACCTCAATGGCAGTACATAGGCAGGGACCCAGGCACACTATGATCAGCACACCACTGACAAGCCCTCAAGACCCTTGGGGGCCCAGTCGAGTCCATGGGATCACCCCACATACGACCAGGCTCCTCCCCATCACCACGGGCCCAGGGGTCCCAATCGAGCCTGCAGAGTCGCCCCCATGGACCACCAGGCTCTGCCCCATCACTGTGCACCCAGGGGCCTGATCAAGCCTGCGTGGTTACCCCCATGCACCGCCCCAAAGTGGCACTCCTAGGGGCCCGGTTGAGTATGTAAGGTTGCCCCCATGCACTGCCAGGCTCCACTCCATCGCCTCGCACCTGGGGGTCCAGTGGACTCTGCAGGGTCGACCCTGCATACCACCAGGCTCCACCCTGTTGCTGCAGACCTGGGGACCCAGTCAAGTCCACAGAGTTGTCCCTGCACATTGCCAGGCTCTGCCCCATGGCCATACACCTGGGGGCCCAGTCCAGGTCCTCAGGGATTTCATGTAGCCTGTGGGGAGCTCCCTACCCCCCACAGGCTGCTGGGCTCCCTGTCAGGGCCCCTGGGGTCCCCTTGTAAGCCACCAGTGTCTCCCTGCAGGCTGACTCTTTGGAGGCTATCCCTGCCCAGCTAGAGGACTGGGTCTGCACCCTATTTCCAGGTCTTCACTTCCTCCCACCTCTCAATCTCCACTGCTACTGTTCCCCGTCCCTTACACAGCTGGGCACTGGGCGCACTTACGATGCTGGGCACTAGTGACGTGAGGTCTCCCCCACCCGTGCTCACTCAGGTGTGTACTAAGTTTAGTTTTTAGCTCTAGGAGACAATTGGAGGAGTTTCTCGGGTCTTCTGTGTAGAGTATGTTGTCATCGCTCAGTCTCCAGGACTGCTGCTTTTCATATAATTTGTCACTATGGGTTCATACAAGGTTCATATACGCAAGTGGTATGAAGTCCCTCTTGGGGCTCATATTAATAGTTTAGAGTGGGTCCTGAAGCCCGTGGACTCAGCCCATTGCTGTCGGGAACACATGTTGGGCACGAGGGGTGTCAAGTCTCAAGATGCTCACAGAGGGAGTTCGGGTGGGAGCTGAAGCCTGGTAACTCAGTTCGTGGTTCCTGCTTGGTGCTGGAGTGAGAAGGGTGCGAGGCCATCTGGCCCACCTCCATCTGCACCTTGCTCTTACTGTTGTGCTCCAGTTCCCGTTTGTTCATTGGCTGGATCCCCAGAAATTGCTGTGGCCCTAGGGTTGCTGAGGGTGCTCTCCACTGCTCTCTGCTGGTAGTTGCTCTCACAGGGGAGAGGTAGCAGGCCACAGCCTCGGGGCAGGCACAGGGGTAGGTGTGGCGGGCTGTGCACTGGTTGCTTTGTGTCCACCTTGCCTCAGGGCGCTGATTAGAATGGGTCACTGCAGAGTGGGCAGTCTGCTTTAGTGGCTCTTGTACCTTTTCATCATCAAGCTGGGTTCAACAACACCTCCCAACTGCCGCTGCTTCTTTTCCAGGCAGTGCTTTCTCTGCTCTGGTTTTGGCCCAGCTCTTGGAATTCTGCTCTCCTCTGGCCTAGTTGGGAGACTCCTGCAAACGCAGGCTTCTGAAGCTGAAGCTGTGAATGTAGGAATGAGGGAGTGGGCTGAGGGTGTGTATGGAGCGGTGACTCCCTCTTTCTCCTCCTCCTCTTCCTCTGTGCCATGGCGGCCACCCAAGCTTTTCCTCCAGGAGGGATCTTGTTTGCTCTTTCTGAGGGCTTCAATTCTCATGTCAAATCCTTCCTGGGACCAGTGCACCCGCTTCTCTCCTTCTTGTCTTTCTCATGTTGCTGTATTCCAATGTTGCTTATTCTAGCATCAGGGTGGCGATCCTCTGGAGAATCTTTCTCTGCTGCTTACCCGGTCATCTTCCCAGAAGTCTCTAGTTATCGATCTTAATTTATTTTGTTTGTAGCAATTATGAATGCAATTGTTTTCTTGATAGCATTGTTAACGACTTTGTTACTCATATATAAAAAGGTACTGATTTTTGTATGTTGATTTTGTATTCTCTAACTTCAATAAATTTATTTCTAAGTACTAACAGTTTTTGGTGATGTCTTTTGGTTTTTCTATATATAAAATCATGTCATCTGCAAACAAGAATATTTGACCCCCTCCTTTTCCATTTGGATGCCCTTTATTTATCTCTCTTGCTTTATTGCTCCATGACTTCCAATACTATATGTAAGAAGAGTAATGAAAGTAAACATTTTTGTCTAGTTTCTGATCTTACAGGAAATGACTTCCACTCTTCCTCATTCTGTGTGGTGTTGTCTGCAGGTTTTCCATAAGTATTGTATTGAGGTATACCTTATTATATTGAGGTACACTCCTATGCATAACTTCTTGGTGTTGAAATTACTAAATATTTTTTCTCAGTCTTTGGGATAACCACAGGATTTATACCCTTTTTTTCTGTTGATGTGATATATATATTGATTTGCGTATGTTTAATCTTACATTCCTGGAATAAATACCAAATGCTTGTGATGTATCATCTTTTTTATGTTCAGTTGAATTAGGTTTGCTTGTATTTTGTTGCAAACAGTTGTGCCTAAGTTCATCAGAGATATTTGTCTTTAGTTTTGTTTACTTGTTGTGTCCTTGTCTGGTTTTTCTTTCAGAGTGATACTGGCCTCATAGAATGAGTTTGGAAAAAATCCTGCTGTTTCAATATTTTGGAATATTTTCATAAGAATTGGAGTTCATTCTTCTTTAAATGTTTGATGTGCCTAATATGTAGCTCAGTGGCATGGCACTTGCCTAGCATGAAAAAGAAAGAATGAAAGAGAGAGAGAGAAAGAAAGAAAGAGGAAGAGAAGGAAGGAAGGAAGGAAGGAAGGAAGGAAGGAAGGAAGGAAGGAAGGAAGGAAGGAAGGAAGGAACTTGGTAGAATTTAGGAGTGAAGCCATCCAGTCCTGAGTTTTTCTTTGTTGGGAGACTATCAGTGATTCAAAACTTATTGTTAGTGGTCTGTTCTGACTTTTAGTTACTCATGGTTCAAATTTTGTAGCTTATATGTATCTCAAAGTGTATTCCCTTCTTCTTCTCGATTTTCCATTTGATTGGCATATATTCATAGCAGTCTGACATGATGCTTCTCTCTCTTTCATTTCTATGACATCAATTGTCTCCTTTTTCATCTCTGACTTCATCTGAGCTCTCATTAGTTTTGATAAAGCTTTGTTATTTTTAAATATTTTTTCTAAAAAAAAACCTCTTTTCATTCACTGATCTTTTGCATTGTTTTAATTAATGAATTAGGGCTCTATTTCATTTATTTCTGCTTTGATCTTTTTCCCTCTCTACCAATATGGGTTTGGGTTTGTTCTTATTTTTCTAGTTCTTGGAGCTATATCACTAGGCTATTTATTTGCACTTTAAAAAATATATAGTACTTCAATCAGTACTGCTTTTTCTTTAGCCTACAGAATTTGGAATGTTGTGTTTTGTTTCCTTGTTTGGTTTGTTTTAGTTTTTATTTAATATTGATGTTTCTTTGTTGACTTTTTTCAGTCTGGCTGATCTATCCCCTGAAGAAAGTGTAGTACTTAAGTCCATTTCTATTATTATAATACAGTCTATCTCTCCTTTCACATCTGGTAGAGTTTGCTTTATATAATTGGATGCTCCTATTGAAGTGCATATATATTTGCAATTTTTGTTGAATTGATTCTTTTGTTATTATTATATAATAAAAATGTATAATAAATCATTATTATTTAGTATACCCCTACAAAGTCATGATTCAGAGTTTGTATCCTCAGTCATTGGCAAATTTTTCCTTAGAACCTAATAATTGTTCTTGGAAACTCCTACAATTTTGCAGAAATTCCAAACATGCCCAACGATTGTTCTTTGGTGGAGATTTGCAAGTAGCCAATCCAAGACCATTATTGAGTTCTCCTTGCTGCTGATGGGCTGTCGTCCTGTAACTCTGGACAGTTACACCAGCATTCCCTCATCATAACAGGGTGCTGTATCCCTGTAACTATCTCAAGTTTTCTTGGTTTTGTTCTTCTTGAAGTCCTAAGAGCCCTAAGATGCCACCTATATGCCCTATACCTTCTAAGGCTTCTGGCAATGAACCTAAACACCAGAGGTCTAAGATACTCCAGGAGAAGGGTGAACAACTAGATTTGTTCCAGAGACTAAGGAATTACTTTAGTTGAAAATGAATTAAATTATGACTATATCTGAATTTTTCTGACCATATCTAAAATTCAGTTTTTCACAATTCATGGGTACCCTAAGAACATAACCCCTGAAGATTCTGAGTATGGTAATTACTATATAGTAATCTTTATGTGGTTTTTTTTTTTGTTTTTTTTGTTTTTTTTGCAGTTTTCAACTGGAAGTCAGATCTTAAATTTTTAAAAATGTATGTATGGGTGGACTTCTGATAAGATGGTGACCAGGTAAGCAGCAGAGAAAGATCCCCCTGGAGGATTGCCAATGAGACACTGAAATACAGCAATAGAAGAAAGACAAGAAGGAGAGAAATGGGTGTCCTGGTACCCCAGAGCCAGGAAAGATCTGAAAGGGAAATTGAAACCCTCAGAAAGAGCAAACAAGACCTCTCCAGGAGAAAAACCTTGGAGGACTGCCATGGTGCAGTCAGAGGAAGGGAAGGCAGAAAAGGAAGTAGCCACCGCTCCATACACACCACAGGCCCTCTCCCTCATTCCAGCACTCACAGCACCAGCCTCAGAGGCCGCTGCTCACAGAAACATTCCGAATCGGCCAGAGAAGAGCAAAGTCCTGAATAGAGGGGCAGAGTATACAGTGACAGCATGGCTCCAGCCTCCTCCACCAGCCACTCGAGCTATACCATCCTCAGACCTGCCCCGGCTCCACCCTGCTCCGCCCTGCACACCTCACCCGCCACAGCTTCCCTCTCCTCGCCCTCTGCTCCATCCCTCAGTGCATCCATCTGCCTGGTGGTTCCACAGTGCCTCCCACTTCAGACTCGAGTCTGCCTCGCTCACCACTGCCACCAGAATCTGGAGCCCCACGCCATGCAGCTGGCCTTGGGCAATGAGCACCGCAGCGCCCCCTCCCCTGGGCACCACGAAATCTTTCTAATCAGTGCCCTGAGGCAGGCCAGAGTCAAGGCAACCAGTGAGCAGCCCACCACACTCAGCTCTATGCCTGCCCCAAGGATATGGCCTCAGACCTCTCCACTGTGTGAGCAAATACCAGCAAAGAGTAGCAGAAAGCAGTGGAAGAGACCCTAGGACCACAGTAAGTCCCAGGGATCCAGTCAAAAACAAAAGGGAGCTGGAGCATAACAGAAACAGTGAGCTGCAGACGGAGGCAGACTACATGGCCCCACACCCTTCTCACTCCAACACCAAGCAGGAAATATGAGCTGAGTTATCGGGATTCAGCTCCCACCCTGAACTCCCTCTCTGAGCAATGTGAGTCCTGGTGGCCTGAGCAGGCACCATGTGATTCTGACAACAATGGGCTGAGTCAACATGCTTCAGGACTCACCCTATACTACTAATATGAGCACTGAGAGAGACTCCACACTGCTTGCATATATGAAAAATGTACGAACCCATAGCATCAAACTACATGAAAAGCAGCAGTGCTGGAGCCTGAGGGACAACAACATACTCTACACAGCAGACCCAAGAAAATCCTCCAATTCTTTCTGAGAACTAATAACTAAACTTAGTACACACCATGGACTACCACGGTGAGCACAGGTGGAGGAGATCTCATGCCATGTGTGCCCAGCACCCGATGCCCAACAAGATTGAGTGGTGGGATGAGGCAAAGACATGGAACTAGGGTGTAGACCCGCCTCTCTAGTTGGGAGGGGATAATCTCCAAAGACATTAATGGCCTATGAGGGGATACCAGGCACTTTGGCAGGAAACTCGGAGGCCTGAGGAGGGGGGGCCTCCCTTCGGGTTGCATGAGAGCCCTGAGGAACTACACTGGGCCTCCCGCAGAGCAGCACTGGGACAGAGTCTGGATCGGCAGGGGAGTGCCACTCCTGGGGTGTGTTCAGTGCTCCCACCGGCCTATGGGCTGTGCCAGGTGCTCTGCCCCACCCCCAGAGCTCCACTTGGCCCCCAGGGCATGCCAGGTGCTCTGCCCAGCCCCTGAGGTATGTCAAGTGATCCACCCTGCCCCCGGGCATGCCAGGAGCTCTGCCTTGCCCCTGGAGCTCCACTCGGCCCCGAGAGCGAGCCAGGCACTCTGCCCAGCCCCTGGGGTGTGCCAGGAGCTCCACCCCATGCCTGGGGCATGCCAGGCACTTCACCCGGCCCCTGGGGTGTGCCAGGTGTTCTGCCCTGCCCCCCCAGCTCCATTCGGCCCCCAGGGCATGCCAGGAGCTCCACCCCACCCCCAGGGCATGCCAGGCACTTCACCCAGCCCCTGGGGTGTGCCAGGTGCTCTACCCCACCCCTGGAGCTCCACTCGACCCCCAGGGTGTGCCAGGAACTACACTCTGCCCCTGGAGCTCCACTCGGCCCCTGGGACGCGCCAGGCACTCCACCCAGCCACCAGGGCATGCCAGGCACTTCAACCGGCCCCTGGGGTGTGCCAGGTGCTCCGCCCCGCCCCCAGAGCTTCACTCAGCCCCTGGAACATGCCAGGCACTCCACCCAGCCCCTGGGGCATACCAGGTGCTCTGCCTGGCACCAGGGTGTGCCAGGCACTTTGCCCAGCCCCCAGGAAGACCCTGAACACTCGACTGAGCCTATAGACACAGACACGCTGACAGAGTCTGGCGGTTCTCTGTGTAACCCCGCCTACCCAATTGGACACTCAATAGCTGTGAGGGCTTGCCAAAGGGTGCTTCTCCACCTCCTGCCATAGCAATCTATGTATACCCAAGTAATATACAGCATATTTAGAAACAGCCAAGTCTCTGCCCAAAGTAACAGCATGAGGGAGTAAAAAACCAAAAGTGCAGTTATTACCAGTGGGAAGACCACTGATAGGGTGGTAGAACAATGAAGGTGAAGTAGAGAAAACTGATTTATTGAACAAGCCATCATCTATATAACTGAGTAATAAAGACAAAGATAACATCGTGTAATGCAACATCCCGTGGTAACCCCTGCTATTTTCTCTGTAATTTTGTATTTCCTTTATTGTTTTTGTGTTAACAAATGCAAAGACAACACTATGTAATACAGCACCCAGTGATGGTTCCCTATTGTCTCCTCTGTAATTCGGTATTTCCTTTCTTGATTTTGTCATAACAAATACGAAGATAACGTTTTGTTATACAGCATCCAGTGCCAATTCCCTACTATCTTCTCTATAACTTGGCATTTTCTGTATTGTTTCTGTGTTATTCTGGGTTCTTTTGTCTTAAAAATAAAAATTAAAAAATAAAATGTGTGTATGTATGTATTGTGATTCTTTTTGACACAGGATCTTGCTATGAAGTTCAGGCTAGATTTGAGCTTACTCTGCAGCCCAGGATGGCCTCAAACTCAAACTTTTGGCAATCTTCCTGCCACAGCAGCCCCCAACTGTTGGGGTCACACTGTGTACCACAGTGTCTGGCTTAAAAATCTGCTTCATCTAATGTAAGCATTGCTGTGCTTGCTCACTTCAGCTGATCTTAGCTAAAGGTCAAGAAGTGATTTTTTGCTTGCTCACTTTCAGTTCCACTTATGTAGTACATCTTTTTCCACACCTTCGCTTTCAGACTATGTGCGCCTTCACTGTGAAGCGAATTTTGCAGGCATCACAATGGATTTGACCTAGTCTCTATCTCCTTCTTCTTTTTCCTTTTTTGAGAGAGGATCTCGCTATGCAGTTCAGGCTGGCCTTGAACTCACTTCGTAGGCAAGGCAAGGCTGGCATCCAGCTCACAGCAGTCCTCCTGCCTTACCTTCCCAAGTGATGGAAACATAGGCAGGCACCTCTACACCCCATGGCTCTATCTTCTAATTAGGGAATTTAATTCATTTACATTCAAGGTTATGTACTATTGATAAATCGTGACATAGTCCACCATTTTGTTAATTTTTCAAGTCCTTTTGTATATACTTTGTTTTCTGCTTCTCATCTGCCATATCTTTGGCGTTTGTGGGTTTTGTGTATTGATGAAGTGTGATTTCCCTCTCTTTTTCTTCTGTGCATCTGCTGCCTAGTGAGCCGTAGCTTTTTCATGTCATCAGGACTGCGGTTATCATTGTTTTACTTCTAGCGCAGAACTCCGTTAAGCAATTTTCAGTAGAATCTGGCTAGTAGTGGACTCTCTCCATTTTGCTCGTCTTGGATATACTTTATTTTTCCTTAATTTCTGATGGATAGCATTTTTTTGGCATAGTATTCTTGGCTGGCAGATTTTTTTCTTTTACTACTTCAACTATGTGATCCCACTGTCTTTAATCCCACATTTCTGCAGAAAAGCATGCTGATGATCTGGTGGAGATTCTTATCTAAGTGACCCAACACATTGCTCCTGCTTTGTAGAACTCTCTCTTTGTATTGTACTTTAGATAGTTTGACTATCATATGTCTTGGAAAGGATTTTTTTGTTGTTGTTGACTCTGTTGGAATCTTTTGAGGTTCTGGGACCATCAAGGTCAGTATCTTTTCTAAGATTTGCGAAGTTTTCTGAAATTATTTCATTGAATAGGTTTTGTATGCTTTTCCCTTTCCCTCCTTCTTAAACACTTATAAAGTAAAGGTTTGTTCACTTTGATGTCTCATAAGTCTTGAAGGCTTTCTTCAGTCTTTTCAATTATTTCCCCCTCTGTCTTATGATTAGATTGTTTCAAGAGACCTGTCTTCAAGCTCAGAAATTCTTTATTCTGCCTCTATTCTGCTGTGAGGCTCTCAATTCTATATTTTATTTCATTTATTGAATTCTTCATTACCAAGCTTTCTGTTTGCTTCATTATGATCTCTTTTTTTGCTGAACTTCTAATCATATCACAAATTTTCTTCCTAATTTCTTTGAATTGCCTCTGTGTTTTCCTGTATTTTGTTAGTCTTCCTTAAAATCATTATTTTGAATTCTTTTTCAGGTAAGTATTTTACTAATTTCTTTTTCTTTGGAATCTGCTGCTGGAGAACCACCCTTAACTCTGGAGCATGATGTTACTTTGCTTTTTCATGCTTCTTGTGTCCCTACATTGTATTTGTGCATTTAGTAAATCAATTGCTCTACAATTATTTTTCCAAAGCTAGAAGCTGAACCCAGGGCTTCTGGATTGAGTTACATCTCCAGGTAACCCCTTTTTTGAGACAGGGGCTCCTTAAATTGTCCAGGCTGGGCTCAAATTTGCAATCTTCCTGCCTAAGCCTCCAGAATGCTGGGATTGTAGTTGTACACCACCATGCCAGGCTTTGCAAATTTTAGAGGGTGGCTTTCACAGTAAAAGTCCCTGGCAGTGTACCCTGGAGTGCTGGGTGGACACGCTGCATTGCCCAGGTGAGTACCTTAGTGCAGTGTCTGCTCTGGTCTATGGCACAGATAGCACTTTGTGATAAATAGGTAGATTTTGGGTTGCAGTTTTGGCACTCTCTAAAAGGTTTGCCACCACTGCCTTATATAAAGATGCCCATGTGCAGAGTTGAGCAGGGACTTGACCCAAAGTTATAGGTAATAAAGGAGACAAACAGTGAAGGCAGGGATACCAAGTTTTACTGTGTTTTGTTACCCCTGGCTATCTGCAGACCCAGCTGCCAAGTCCCCACCATACAGCTCTTATCACTTGCAAGCTTGTGATGGACAGCACATCATGCAGGAGCACATGGCAGAAGAAAACTGTTCTCCACATAGTGGAAAAGAGGGGTGGGTTTGACTCTACTGTTACCAGATTTGGGGGGTGCTGCAGTCTCCCTCTGGAGGTAGTTTCTAGGTTCTTTCCATCTCAAACAGAGTTGAACAAAACAAGCAAAACACTGGTAAAGTTTCACATTTATTTGAAAAATTAAAGTGGTAGGAAAATTAAAAATGAAGGATAAGAGGGAAACTGACCCTGCAAAGTGAGTTTGGGCTGAGTAAAATGGGAGAAAAAAACAATATAGATATAAAAATTGAATTAAAGATAAAGGTACACCCTAGAAGGCAAGGTGTGCTAACAGGAGATGGCACATTAGTGAGCTCTTCATGGCATCTTGTGTCCTTTTTATTCATTCCACGCATTGTGGGTTCTCCCAAGAAGTCCACATAGGGGGCATGGGGAACTGTTCTGCACATGTGTCCTGGAACTGGGTGGTTAACAGATGATGCTTACTCCCAGCCCACTTTAC
Organism: Dinomys branickii; assembly: GCA_004027595.1. Classification (NCBI taxonomy): domain Eukaryota; kingdom Metazoa; phylum Chordata; class Mammalia; order Rodentia; family Dinomyidae; genus Dinomys; species Dinomys branickii. Next base: position 21,101 of record PVLD010019918.1, read on the forward strand.
TGCACCCTACCTCCCACCTCATCATGTCAATATCCAGGCCTGCCTCAGTGACCTGCACACCTCTACGAGGTCCCACTTCTGAGCAGGCTCACCACCTCCCGCTTCACCATGCTGGGATCCAGCCTGTTCCAGACAGACATTTGGGAGACATTTAAGATCCCAACTACACTACCTATTCCCACATAGACTCATCCAGCGAGATGAGGCACTCCTCTGAACGTGTTCATTTTTGTTTATTCTTGTTTGTTCCCATCTGTTTTCTTTCCTTGCTCACAATTTTCAGATCTCATGTAACTTCTAACCTAAAGCTCTCTCTGCAGCTGCCAGCACAGCTTTTAATATGTGAAACTTCCTGTAAAAGTAGACTTTCCAATATGAGGCTTTAGAAGACCGGAATTCACCACCCTCAGATATGCTCCTTTAACCTAAGAATTATTTAGAGAAGCTGTGACCAAAATAGAAGCTCTGAAAATAAAGTAGAAGTTATCTTTGTGTAAGGGAAATTTACTTCTATAAAGGAAATCTCCTTTTTGTAAATGTTCTCCTTCTCTGTACCAGGAAAAGGATTACAAAATCACAGGAGATTGTTATCAATGGGGAAACTTGTACTCAAATCTACGTAACATGTCTTGCTCATGTTTACTGAGCTTTTCTTGGTTACCTTCCCACAACTGCACCCCCCACTTTTGTGTCAACTAGAGATGGTATTTAAGCCTGAAATTCTAAACCACTTCTTTAAAATTTTCTCATGTTCAAGTTCCCATACACATTAACAGTATATATGTCAATGTGTTCTGCCATTTTGTTGTTAATCTTTTGTTACAAAGAACTCATAAAGTATAGAGGGAAAATACATTTCCTTCACTATACTCCTTTTTACAATAGGGTGTATTTTCTAAGAATAAGAATTTCTTTACATAATCACAATTCAATTATTAAAACCTGAGGATTTAACATTGATACAAAAATGTTACCTGATTCACAGTTCATATTTAGATTTTATTGTATTGGTAATATCATTTATTGCTATTTTCTATTAGTCTAGGATCCAATCTAGCATAATTTATTCCATTCATTTAACTATCATATCTCTTACTCTTTAATCTATGAAAATTCTTCTCTGAGACAAAAATGTATGTATGTATATATGAATATGCATATGTGCAGGAGGGCTAACATGGTTCTACTATTGTATTATATCACTTAATGCTAAGCAATGATCGATGACGGGTTGTTTGATCAACCTTGTATGTCTGTATGTGTTATCCTGGACACACACTTCGAAGATATCAATATGTAAAGCAGCAACTATTGGTGTTGTTTTTTTCTTTTTTTTTTTTTGTTGCTGTTGTTGATGTTTGCCTGTTTTGTTTTTTGTCTTTGGATTTTTGGTTTTTGTTTTTTTTCTATTGTTGAGAGGATTAATTGTCTGACTAAATTTGCATGTCTGTATATGGGTTTATATATTTACACTTCGAAGATATCAATGGATAAAGCAATAACCACTGTTGAGATCATATCACCTTGTCTGTGGATTAGTTGTGATTCTACTATTTTTTATGCTAATTGGTGTCTGTTTGTCAATATGTTTTTGTACTTCTATTTTTTTTAAAGAAAAAAAAATTCTTCTTTGTAAATTCTATAAAAAGCCTTTTTTTGTTTTTCTTGCACTTTCTTGTTGATGAAGAAAATTAGCCTTTTTACAATTATTTTCCCAATTTATTGTTTGTTCTCTGATATTTCCTTGGATATTTGCTTTTCTTTTTTTACCAGGCAAAGTTTTAAGCACAGGAGCTTTGTAGTATAATTTCAAGACAGGGATTGTGAGGACCACTACCTTGCCTCTGTTGCCCAGAATTGCCTTTGCTATTCTAGGTCTCTTTTGGCTCCAAATGAATTTTAAGTATATTTCCTCTAGTTCTGTGAGGTATGCTAATGGTATTTTGATTGAGGTTGCATTAAATCTGTATAACAAGTTTGTTTTGGTTTGGTTTATTTTTTTATTTTTTATGTTAAAGAGAAAAAATGAAACAGAATTTGAAAAACAAGATAATAGGAGGGTAATAATGATTAATACATTACATACTGTTATCTTTAAATTAGCTATGCAGGGTACAAGATATAGGCATTTAGTTGTCCAAAACACATCAGAACAAACCTTTCAAGGAACTGAGAGAAATTAGTAGCATAACTATCTTAACTATCATATATGTACATATGTATGTATATATATATGTATGTATGTATGTATGTATATATATATATATATATAATTTTTTTTGCTTTTCTCTACCTTCTTTTCTCCTTTTCCCCATCTCAGTTTCTCTTTCCTTTTGAACAGTTTATTCCCATTTTACAATATCTACTGTACATTTTGGATCTTATTTACTCTTTCAGCTTCTCACACCTGGGAGAAAATACGATGTTTGCACATGTTGTCTGGTTTAATTCCCTTATAAATATGGTCTTGAGTGCACCCATTTACCTATAAAACTCTCCCATTTATCCTTCTTTATGGCTGAGTTGTACTCCATTGTATAAAAAGATCATTTTTTTATCCATTCCTCAGTTGATGGGGATTTGGGTTGTTTCCAAGCTCTAGCTATTTCAAACTATGTTGCTATAAACATGGGTGCACATATTTAACTGCGGTACAGTGTTTTTAATTCTCCTGGGAAGATACCCAAAAAGGGAATACCTGGATCAAATGGGACCTCCAATCCTAGTTTTTGACGAATCTCCACACTGATTTCTACAATGGTTGCACCAGTCTACACTCCTACTAACAGTGGAGAAGGGCTTCTTTTTCTCCACAGCCCCTCCAACTTCTGTTATTGGCTGCTTTCTTGATAATAGCCATTCTTACTGGGGTGAGGTGGACTCTCAGTGTTGTTTTAATTTGCATCTCTTGAATGACCAATGATATCGAGCATTTTTTCCTATATACATCAGCTGTTTATATTTCTTCATCTGAGAATGTGTATTCATCTCAGATGGCTATTTTTTGGATTGGGTCTTTAAATTTGGGAGTTCTGATTAAGTCCTTCACATATTCTTAATAGTAATCCTTTGTCTCAGTAATATCTGGCAAATATTTTGTCCTACATTGCAGGTTGTCTCTTCACTCTTTTGGTAGATTCTCTTCTGTGAAAAATCTTTTTAATAAGATGAGATCTTATTGTTGATTCTTTGTGATAGTTCCTGCATGATTTCGTTTTCTTCATAAAGTCTTTGCCTATACCAATGTCTTCAGAATTTTACCTATTATATCTTCCAGAAGATTTGTTTCTGTCTTAATATTTAGATCTTTGATCCACTTCAAATTTAGTTTGGTGCATGGTGAAAGATATGGGTCCAATTTTAATCATCCACATGTGCAGAGCCAGTTTTTCTAGCATAATTTATTAAAGAGGTTATCTTCCAGTGACTGCGTTTGGTACCTTTGTCAAGGCAAGATGCCTCAGTACATCTGGAGTTGTTTCTTCATCTTCTAATATGTTCCAATGATCTTTGGGTCTGTTTTTTGCCAGTACCATGCTGTTTTTATCACAATAGCTTTATAGTATGATTTCAAATCAGGGATTGTGATTCCACATGTCTTGCCTTTGTTGCCCAGAATTGCCTTTGCTATTCTAGGTATCTTCTGATTCCAAATAAATTTAAGGATTGTTTTCTCAAATTCTGTGAGATGTGCTGTTGAAATGTGTAACAATTTTGCTAATAGGGCCAGTTTCATTATATTAATTTTTCCTATCAATGAGCAAGGTATATCTTCTCATTTTCTGATATCCTCTTTGATCTCCTCTTTCATAGTACTGTAATTTTCAACGTATACATCTTTTACTTCCTTTGTTGGACTGAGTCCTAAGTATTTCATTTTTGGTGACCCAAATAGACCTGAGAATCAACAGACCACATCAGAAGATTCAGAAACAACTCCAAACACACTCAGCTACTTTATCTTAGACAAAGAAACCAAACACATTCGCTAGAGCAAAGATCACCTCTCTAATAAATGATGGTTGGAAAATTGGTTTTTCACATGCCAAAGACTAAAACTAGACCCATGTCTATAACCATGTACTAAACTAAAATCAACATGTGTCAAAGATCTAAATTAACATTAGAACAGAAAATCTTTTGGAAGAGAGAATAGGCAGAACTCTTGAAGGTGTAGGTGTAGGAAAAGATTCCATAAATAAAACCTTGATTATGTGAGAAATAATAAAAAGAATCAACAACTGGGATCTCATCCTATTAAAAAGCTTTTGCACATCAAAAGAAATTACCAGCAGAGTAAAAAGAAAACCCACAAATTGGGGAAAAAAATTAGTCAACTGTCCCTCAGACAAAAGACTTCTATCTAGAACATATAAAGAATTGAAAAAAATCAGGCCCCCTAAAATCAAAGACCCAATCCAAAAATGGGCATCTGAGAAGAATTCACACTTCTCACATAAATAAATAGAAATGGAAAATTAATATATGAAAAAATCTTCAGCATCATTAGTCATTCAAGAAATGCAAATTAAAACAACACTGAGATTCCACCTCACCCTGGTAAGAATGGCTATTATCAAGAAATCAACCAATAACATAAGCTGGAAGGCCTGTGGGGAAAAAGAAGCCCTTCTCCACCGTTGGTAGGAGTGTAGACTGGTGCAACCATTGTGGAAATCAGCGTGGAGATTCCTCAAAAAACTAGGATTGGAGGTCCTATCTGAACCAGGTATTCCCTTTCTGAGTATCTTCCCAGAAGAACTGAAAACATACATGATATATATGTGTATTCATGTTTATAGCAGCACAGTTTTTAATAGCTAAATTTTGGAAATAAATCAAATGTCCATCAACAGAGGAATGGAAAAAAAGGGTGTTTTTTTTTTTTTTAATACAATAGCATACAACTCAGCCATAAAGAAGGGTAAACTTGAGACATTTCTAGGTAAGTGGATGGGACCTTGAAACCACACTCTTAGGTGAAATGATTCAGACACACATATATAAATATCACACTGTCTGCCTGGTCTGAGAAACTGAAAGAGCACATACAGACCAAAATGTACAACAGATATTGTGAAATAGTACAAAATTGGTCAAAGGGAAAGAGGAACTAGGAAGGAGAAAGGGGGACAGGAAAGAAGGGAAAGGAGAAAAAGACAATTAAAAAAAGGATAAAATGGAAACAAGGCTTTGTAAATAAGCAGAAGAAGAGGAATTGAATGGAGGGGAGAGGATTGCAGAAAAAAAGAATCAAAATATATCATATACAGGTACAAATTCCCTGATTAATATGATCATTATGTGTACTAAATTATACCAATAAATTTAACAAAGAAAAAATGTTTTACCCATTTATGATGACCAACTTAGTGATATTTTATGGTTTCTAGGATTTAGATCCTGATTGGAGAAGCCTTTCCTAGGATGAGATAACAAATTTAAGTTTTATCTTTGTACTTTTGTAGTTTCTTTTTTCAGGTATAATGAATGATTCATGTGGTATCTCCTTCTGTGTGAGGAATGAGGAAAGGATTCAGAATTGTTACCCTACCCTTCAAAGGCCTAGCTTTTTGTTCCAGCCATTTCTTTCAAAGTCCATCTTACTTCTCCCTGCAATGAAATTCACCATTACTAAACCATTACCGAGCTTCATTCTCATTTGTTTTAGATCTATAGCTGAACTTCACTTTGTTTAATTCATACTTCTTTTTCCTCCAGGAAAAACTACTTCCATTGTTATAACTTCATATTATGTTTTCCCACTTGGAAGAGGATACATGATCTCATTTAACCCTCAAAGTAATTCAGGGAGAAAACACTTCCTTCCAGGATTGCAAGAGTAAATGGCAGAGAAGTGTAACAGTGTGTCCATGGCTACAGGGACATTAGGGGCTGAGCGGATCTGCACTAGCCTCATCATTTTGCTCCAAGCCCTTTCTGAATGTGGCTTTCCAGCAGAGCTTTGTAAGTTTTTTTGTGTTACCAAGCTCCAGAAGGGCCACCAAAACAGTGACAGGCCTCATACCCTTAGATGGGCCCAGTTGCCAGAACTACTCCTGCTCTGTGTGGTAAATACTTAAGAAAAGCTGTGTTATCCAATTTTAAAATGTGAACCTATTCAGGTGGGCCAGAGAAGTTGAAATGGAGTCCTCAAAGAAGTTCTAATAAGCAGAGTTCTTTTGCCATTGTAAAATTTGTTTTTCTGCTTATCCATTTTCTGATTCAAATTTGTAGAATACATTGGGTCACTTAAAGAGAGGCATGCCCAGCTGGGCATGGTGGTGTGTGTCTGTAATACCTGTGTTCCGGAGGCTGAGCCAGGAGGATAGCCATGAGTTTGAGGCCAGCCTGGGCTACATAGCAAGACCCTGTCTCAAAAAAAAAAAAAGAAGGCATACCCATCTGACTAGAGTCCAATTGCATTGTGACAATTCTGTCTAAAAGCCAAAAGTGTTTCTGAAAGGATCCGTGGGATTGGACTCTGAGGTAAGAGCAAATCTATCTTCCCTGACAGCTGCCTCCTGAAAACTACCTGACAAGCAATGGTCTGCACACTCTAAGGAACCACTTAATCTTTCTTAGGTGAGACATTTGAAATTGCCTGCAAAAGGATTCAGACCAGAATGGCTGCTTAAGAAGCTATTTCCACTGGCCCTTGTCCCTGAGTTCCTGCAATTTCTGCCACAAGACCAGGAAAGCATTACTGACTTCTGTGTCTGTTGATACTGCAGAGCCAAGATTTAGCAAGTATCTCTCCTTGCCTCATCTATGCTAGGGAATCTGAACCCCTCACTGGACATTTGTGTATGTGAAGTTTTTGTATATAAGATCATCACATCTTTATTTTATTTTAGTTTTTTGAGTACCAGGAATCAAACTCAGGACCTTGTACTTGTCAGGTGGACACCACGCTGCTGTTCTATATCCCTGTCCATTGCATCTTTAGAGATGTTACAGTATTAATGCCTTTCCCATTTTAATACTTTTAAAAGGCAAAACAGTATGTATCAAGGAACAGTACTGAGCAATAGAGAAATATATAGCACAGAAAGCAAAACGTTCTACAAAGGCATTCATAGAAATTAATTCATCTAGTTTTTTTCACCTAGTGCTATGTCTTGAAAATATATGTGTATCACTTCTTATTACAACATCAGGCTCATATTCCATTGATTGGATGTGGCACTTCTTAATGAATCACTTCTCTTTTGGTTGTTTCCAATTTTGGTAATTACAACAGTTCACAATAAACATCCTTGTATGCTTATCTTTTATACACACACCACAAATTTTATAGAAATTCCTGGAAGTAGACTTGCTTGTTCAAAAAATATACAAATATAAACATTTGCAATAGCTATTACCAAACTGCTGTCCAAAGTGTTTGTTTTATTTATCTTTTCCAGATAAGAACATCTGGAACTACTAAATTAAAAGCTGGCTTAATCACTGATTTTATTGTGATCAAAGTAAGATGAAACTATGAGCTCTATGTTAGGCACTTTTACATTAGGTAATAAAATATCTAAGGTAGTCTTAGAGGACAGATTTTATTTTGGGTCATATTTTGGTTCCAGCCCATGATCAGTTGGTCCAAACCATTGGTTTGGGCCTGTGGAGAAGGGATGCAGGGATGCATGCTGCTTGCCTCATGGCTGTGAAGTGAAAGGGAAGCAAGGAAGACAGTGGACGATCCCCTTCAAAGCTACATCCTAATACCTGAAGATCCCACACTCAGCCGCAGCTGTGAAAATTTCCCTCATCTCCCAATAATGCAGAGCTGAGGACCAAGACTTTCACAAATGGACCTTCAGGAAACATTCCAGATGCAAACTAGTGAGCTCCTAGTGAACTTCTTCCTTTGTTTGGCTATGAAATGCATGCCAAAGGTGTCCGGATAAGCCCATACTGCTCTCTGCCTGCTTATGACTTTTAACTCTTTCTCCGGGCCCAAGCCACAAGGCTGCCTGGGCACAGCTGACTCTACTGAGCCTCTGGATGCACTCACTCTGCAGACTGGAAGTGGTGGATATCCTGATGTGTTTTGTTGCTTTTATCAGAAGTTGTAGGCCCACGGTGCCATCTGATCACAGCCTTCTTTCGTGTATTGAAGGGAGGGCAGAGAGATAGTCCTAACGTGAAGAAGTATAAAAAGCATGATATTTTTAAACAAAGTGCTAAACTCTCCTTTAGCAGAGCCCCTCCCATCATGGCTACTGGGGTCCAGGTGAAAGGTAGTGCGGAACACAGAGACCCTGGCCTCCCCATGCCCCCCTGCTGGGATCCAGGTGAACTGCGCCAGAAGACACGGAGACTGGCAGGAATTTCAGCCACACAGTGGGGCTCCCAGCCAGGATGCACAGAACGGATGGGTGGGACTAGCAGTGTGAAACTGCCAAAAGTAACAGTGACAATATGAGCCGGCAGGTGGTAAGTTAGGTGACCCAGCACTGTGCTCGGGAACAAAGACACCCGGGACAGAAGCAGGCAGGGGGCTTCCCCTGCTCTCTTTTTTCTTTTCCTCTTCATTTTTTTATCTTTTCGTCTCTTTTCTAAACGACTAGGGAGAAACCCAACCACAGGAAATTAGTCTCGTCTGCCAAACCCAAAGACCAAGCTCAGATAATCGCCTGCTTACTCCTTTATTCTTTCTGTTCTGCCCTCTTTTCTGGTTTCGCAAAGCTTGCGCGACCCGGATTCTACTTTCCTTTTAGCTGTCTTTGTCTTTCCCACTATCTTTCTTAAATTTCCCGCCACAGGATAACAGACTCTACCAAGGGAAACATTTTGCATACGAGCTCCCAATTTACAATCAGTTCTGTAATATAATTGTAGATTTTGCTCCTATGATTAAAGTTACAACATTAATAGTTGCCACAGTTTGTCAGTGTCTAAATAGTGCTAGATACTATCGTTATTGCTAATTATACTACCTTAGTTAGGATGTCATCTCTATTTTAATCAGTTATTCTCACTTTTGTAACAATACTGGGAAGTTCTAGGGTAATAACCTAACCACACTCCAGTACCAGAAGACTTGGGACTGAGCCAAACATATACCAGCATTTCATTAAGTGGAAAGATAGGATCCTGGGATAGACACACACCAAGACATCTTACACACAGAAGACATCCCTGAAGAACAAACTTTACCTAGAGAGGCCTTAATAATAGCGATATAACTACCTCCTGCAAAAATTTACAAAGATCAACACAGGAAACAAAATAAAAACCTTTGAAATAGAAAATGACAAGATACAAAAGTAAAATTCAACTTCAGACCTCAGCCTACACAGATCAAGTCAAGGAGACAGCGAGGTAGAAGAAAATGGAAAACATACCCCTGACGTTTCTGAAATGATAGCAAACAAAGTAAAAAAAAAACAAATCCATGAGGCCATAGAGGAAATCAGATCAGAAATAATGTCTCAGGTCAAAAAAGAAACATCAATATTCATAGGAATTGCTCAGCAAATCTAGAGCAAAGGTAGAAAAAAAAAAAGACATTGATAGGAAGAGGATGAAAGCCAGGAATGATCAATATAGGAAAGAGAATGCATGAAATGGATTCAGACAGATATCAAGGAAATTAAAAATTCCACTGAAAGCTGGCAAAACCACTTGAATGAAACTGAAGATAAACTTTCAACTTTCTTGAAGACAAGATCACAGCTACGGGTCCTGAGAGGGAAGATCCACTGACAATAACAAAAGATCAGGAAGTAACAATTCAACAACTGCAAGACGATGCAAAAATATAAATATAAGAATAATTTGTGTCAGCCAGGCATGGTGGTGCATGCCTTTTATCCCAGTTCTCAGGAGGCTGAGGCTGGAGGATCATTGCAAGTTTGAGGCCAGCCTGGGCCACAAAGTGAGCTCAAGGCAAGCCTGAACTGTATAGCAAGACCCTGTCTCAAAAAGAAAAAAAAAAAAAAAAAAAAATTGGTGTCAATGAAAAAGCAGGAGTTGCAGCAGTAATAGCAGAAAATTTGCCAAGCACAGGAAAAGAATCTGATATACAGGTAAGTGAGGCATATAGAACTCAAATTAGCTGTAACCAAAGTAAATCTATACCCAGACATATAATAATCAAGATCACAGAAATTCAGCATGAGGACACACTATTGAAAGCAGTTAGAGAAAAGAAACAGATCACATATAAAGCCCATTAGAATCATGGCAGACTTCTCAATACAAACCCTCATGTCAAGAAGTTGAAGTAAAGTGTTTAAAGTCCTGAAGGAAAATAACTTCCAACCCAGGCTGATGCAGCCTGCAAAACTATCTTTCAAAATCAATGGAGAAATAAGACATTTCTATGACAAAAAACAACTGAAAAGATTCATGACCAACAAAGCAATAATACAAATGGTACCGAAAGATATTCTAAAAAGAGATAAAAATGACAATTCCAAGAACAACAGAAAGAAACCACCATGCAGAACAAGCAGTTAAACAGAGGGGAAAAGTAGGGAACCAAATGCAGGAAAATAATTTGACAAAGGTAAGTAATACATAATTACTTATAACCATCAAAGTAAATGGCCTCAACTCACCAAACAAAAAACAGATTGGTAGAATGGATCAGAAACAAAAACCAACAATATACTATATACCAGAAATACATTTAACTCAAAAAGGAATTCATAGACTAAAAGTCAAAGAATGGAAAACAATACTACATGTGAAAGGAACCAGAAAAAAAGAAGGGATAGAGATTCTGATTGCAGACAATGTCAACTTCAAACTAAGCATGTTAAAAAGAGATACAAAAGTTCATAATATACTTGTTAGGGGAAAAATTCAAGAGGAAGAGATAACAATAATAATATGCACCAACTATATAAGACAAATATTAATAGACATGAAAAATCAAATAAGCAATAACACAATTGTAATGGGGACCTTAACAACTCATTGTCACAAAGAGATAGATCAACTAGACAAAAACTCAGCAAAGAAATAGTAGAACGAAACCAAATCTGTGAACAAATGGACTTAGTAGATGTTTACAGAGTATTCCACCCAACATCAGAATACACATTGTTTTCAGCTACACACAGGACATTCTCTAAAATAGACCATAACCTAGCCCATAGAACATGCTTAAGTAAATGCAAAAGAACTGAAATTATCCCATGCATATTATTCAACCATAGTGATATGAAATTGGGGATTATTGACAAAAGAAAGCACAAAAACTCCATAAGCACATAGAAATTAAATAACACCCTCCGGAACAACCAATGGGTCACAGATGAAATTAAAGAAGAAATTAAATAATATCTGCAATCAAATGAAAATGCATATGCAACTTACTGGAACCTATGGGATGAAATGAAAGCAGGCTTCAGAGGGAAATTTATAGCATTGAATTCTCACAACAGGAAAACAGAATGAGCACAAATAAACAACTTAATGATGCACTAAAGCTTCTAGAGAAAGAAGAGCAAGTCAAGTCCAAAGCTCATCCAAGGGAGGAAATTATAAAGATCAGAGCAGAAATTAACAATTGACGCTAAGAAAACAATACAAAAAATTAATGAGTTGAAGAATTGGTTCTTTGAAAGAATAAATAAAATTGATAAACCCGTAGCCAACCTTATCAAAAAAAGGAAAGAAAAAACTCAAATTCATGCAATAAGGAATGAAAAGCATAAAATTACTACAGATCCTGTAGAAATTCAGATCATCAACACATACTTCAAAAATCTTTACTCTCATAGTACAGAAAACACAGAAGAAATGGACAGATACCTAGAAACACGTGGATTACTAAAGCTGAATCAAGAAGATATAAAACTCTGAATAACCCAATGTCAGTTAAAGAAATTGAAAACATAATTAAAAACTTGCCAAAAAAGAAAAGCACAGGTCCTGATGGATTCTTGGCTGAATTCTACAAGAAATTTAGAGAAGATTTAATGAATACTCCTTCCTCAAACTCTTTAATGAAGTTGAAAGGGAAGTGATTCTCCCTAACTCACCAAAACCAGAGAAAGACCCAACCAAAAAAGGAGAACTACAGGCCAATCTCCCTAATGAACATAGATGGAAATACCCTCAATAGAATACTTGCAAACAGAATGCAGCAAATCATCTAGAAGATTATACACCATAACCCAGTGGGATTCATCCCAGAAATGAATTGATTGTTCAACATATGTAAATCAATAAACATAATACACCGTATCAACAGAGGCCAAGACAAAAATCACATGATCATCTTAATAGATGCAGAGAAAGTTTTTGATAAAGTCCAAAACACATTCATAATAAAAACCCTACAGAAAATAGGAATAGATAGTCTTTACCTCAATCTGATAAAAAGCCATCTATGACAAACCAACAGCCAACATCATACTGAAAGCTTTCAGTCTAAAATCAGGAACAAGACAAAGATGTCCACTGTCATCACTCCTATTCAATATAGTTCTGGAAACATTAGTCAGGGCAATTAGACAAGAGAGAGAAATAAAAGGACTAAGGATAGGAAAGGAAGAATTTAAATTGTTATTATTCACAGAGAACATGAAACTCTGCCTAGACAACCCCAAAAACTCCACCAAAAGACTTCTAGATTTAATAACCAAATTAAGTAACATGGCTGGTTGCAAATTAAACACTCAAACATCAATAGCATTCTTGTACATGAATAAAAAAACTCACTGAGAGAGAAATTAGGGAAACCACAAACTTCACAATAGCACCCAAAAAAAAAAAAAAAAAAAAAAAAAAAAAAAAAAAAAAAAAAAAAAAAAAAAAAAAAAAAAAAAAAAAAAAAAAAAAAAAAAAAAGAAATGCTCAGGAAATAATCTAACAAACGAAATAAAAATATCTATACATTGAAAATTACAATGCTCTAAAAAAGAGATTGAAGAGGATATCAGAAATTAGAAAGATATCCCTTGCTTATGGCTAGGAAGAACCAATATTGTGAAAATTTCCATACTCCCCAAACCATTACATAAATTTAATACAATCCTGATCAAAATACTATTAGCATACTTCACAGATCTAGAAAAAACATTCCTAAAATTCACTTGGAACCAGAAGAGACCAAGAATAGCGAAGGCAATCCTGGGCAAGAAAGGCAAGACAGGAGGCATCACAATCCCTGACTTCAAATTACACTACAAAGCTACTGTGATAAAATCAGCATGGTATTGATTAAAGAAAAAGACCAGAGGATCAATGGAACAGACTAGTAGATGCAGACACAACTACAAACACACTCGGCCACCTTATTTTTGACAAAGGAGTCAAATATGTTCACTGGAAGAAAGCCGCTTCAATAAATAGTACTGGAAAAACCGACTTTTCACATGCTGAAGACTACAACTAGACCCATGTCTATCACCATGCACTAAAGTCAAAATGGATCAAACATCTAAATATTAAAACAGAAATAGTAAATTTACTGGAAGAGAAAGTAGGTAGAAATCTTGAAGACTTAGAGGTAGGCAGAGAGTTCATGAACAAAAACCAAACTGCACATGAAACACTTAAAAGATTCAAGAAATGGGATCTCATCTTACTGAAAAGTTTTTTCACATCAAAAGAAATCAACAGCAGGATAAAAAGAAAACCCACAGTTTGGGGAAAATTTTAGCCAACTGTGCCTCAGACAAGGACGTCTATCTAGAACACATAAAGAGTTGAAAAAATCAGGACCCCAAATTCAAAGATCCAATCCAAAAATGGGCATGTGAGATGAATTCACCCTTCTCAGATGAAGAAATACAAATGGAAAATTAATATATGAAAAAAATGGTCAACATCATTAGTCATTCAAGAAATGCAAATTAAAACAACACTGAGGGGGACTTCCGGGAAGATGGCGACCGGGTAGGCAGCAGAGAGAGAACCTCCCAGAGGATTACCACCCAAACAATGAAATATAGCAATATGAAGACAGAAATGAGGACTTCCGGGAAGAAGACGACCAGCCGAGAGAGCGAGTGCGGAGGGAAGAACGGCTTCAGCTCCTGAACCCGACAGAGAACGCGCTACTGGGAC